>OVAF01000429.1:0-41789 GCA_900406245.1 Odontarrhena argentea | reverse complement strand
TCGAAATATTTTCGACGCAAACGATCGACGCAACATGGCGTCTTTCTTGTGGTGATTATTCCTCCTCAGCTTGCGTCGTTTGGGTCTGGATCGGGATCTGCCTCTGTGGTTTCTGAATCTGAGCTTTCTAGCTTTGGTATTACGGATGATTTGAGAGAGTTTGTGAAAGGCTTGACCTCTGCTACATTCCAGGCTTTCTCTTCTTCATTCTCTATTTGGTTTTCCAGAATCAGCTTTTTGATAATGTGAGACGGAGAAACAAAATGTTTTGAAGCAAGTTGATCTGTACAAACAAAATGTTTTCATTGGTTTTCATTAAAAGAATTGCTGATGTCATTTAGGGTGATGGGTAGAGTGTTGGTGAGACCTACCCTACTTTTATATTATAGATTTTGTAAAGCTTTGCTTTTTCTAACTCATACTCTTAAACACATGAGCCTTATTCGTTTGTCTACATATGTGTTGACATTCCGAGTTCAAGAATTCATCATTATTCCAAACCTTTTCATATTCAACTTATTGAAAAGGCAAATCCATCATGGTAAACTATTAACTCACTAACTGTACCATGATTTATGTTGTGCTTGTACCTAGTGTTTATAATGACCCTCTTATGCTTATTTAATTGAATGTATTTCTATATGGGATTTCACAGCAAATGTTCATTGACTGCTTTTTGTTATCACCTTCTTATTACAATGGATGCATTTACCCTTTTTTGCTACGTACCTCGAACCATACCGGAGTAAACTCGTTCTAAGCACCAGTGTTTATTATATTCATATATCGTTTGAATAAGTTGATTTCCTTAAGTGTCACTCAAAGATGCTCATCCGACTTCTATTCCATCCTTTTTCATAGTCATATTGTGTTCATTCTCAACATTAAAAGTTGCAAATCATTCCTATGATTACGAATTCAACATTATGTACAACAAATATAGGACAAGGAAGTCCAATATTCAAACTATAACAAAGACCGTCTTTGAAAATGGAGATTAACAAAATGACACAAAACAATGACTAAACAATGATTAAACCAATTNAGGAACCCTACTTTATTATATAAGATATCATGGAATTACACAAATGCAATAGGAGGCTGAATAAAAAGAACTATGTCTTGTTTACTAGCGATAAAGATGTTAATTGATATTTTCTTAAATCAAATCAAATCACAATTTGTGAAAGATGTATACATTAATCTAAAAGGTTCATTAATGAGTGCATTAACATTTACAATGAATTGAGATTAGAGATCTTGTAATTTGGGAGGTGAAACATCAATTGGATGCAATTTCCAACTTCCTTTTCTCTATACAAAAAAATCTAATAAATATATGTAGAAAAGAGATTAAGGCAATAATAATCTTATAAAATGAATAGATTGCATGTAAAAAAAATAATTTAAAAATCTCTTAAAATCTAAGGCAATAAATATTTTTAATTTGATTAGATCAGAATATGGTTAAATTAAGGGGAATTGAATGACCNGTTGTGAGTGTTTTTAGGAGAACTTTTAGGACTTTTAAGATCTTTAAAGTAAAAAAGTTCGATTGGATAAATTCTGGCTTTTAGGACTTTACTGTTATAAAAACCTCTACAGTTTCCACAGCCAGTGTACCAACCACCATTTTTTTATTATTTATTGGATAACATTTTTTAAAAAGGTTCATGGGGAAAATATTTTGATAATTTTTAAAATATATGTAAAATACCAACACTAAATTATTTTTTTATTATTTTTTGCTTTTATTGAATAAATTTTCGCATGATTTAAAAATCATAGTAATATTTGATTAAATATTTATGAGATGTAGAAATCATGTAAATTTTGTATTGTAATATTAGTTTTAATGAGTTGTTTATATGGTTTTTAGTTGATGAGTAAAAACAATAAGGAATTAAATAGAGGGACTAACGAAAAAATAATTTAAAATCGATGTGCCACATTGCAGTTTCTCAGAGTTAGTTGAGGAATGAACCTTACTTTATTATATAGATTGATCCCTTTGATTTTCTTGGAAAAACGAATCATGAGCGTTGCGTGGATGAGATTATAAAACTGATTGGTGNNATTTTTTTTTTTTTGTTAGTCATCAAATTAACCTTTAAATTAAAGGTATCTTTAGAATGATTTATTTCTAAATTTATGTAGGAACTTTGATCTAATTTTTGTTATTCATGGAAATGATCTATAGATATGGTTCAAAGTTTCTATAATAAATTAGATTCCAACCAAAAAATCCAATTGACAACATTCATTGACGAATTTATTTGGGAGGGAACTTGAAAAGTTGAAAGTTGAAAACACGCGACTGTGAGATTATTTATTTCTCATTTACATTTTCTCCCTTCAACACAAAAAAAAAAGACAGAGAAAAAAAAAAGAGGAAGACAAGTTTCTCTTGTCTCGTCGCTTCAGTCATCTTCTCTGCATAGAGCTTTTCTGGGGTTTGTGTGTTCCTCTGCTCCAGATTCTTTCATTTCTCTTGCTCCGTTAGCATCTAGATCCGGAACCCTAATTCTCGAATTTTGATTTTTTTCAGGGGTTGCTAATGGCTGCAAAAAGGAAGCGAGCTACGAGTCCGAACCAGAACACAAGAGCGAGTGCTCGTGTTCAGGAGCAGAGACAAAAGGCGTTAGACGAAAAGGCTCAGTTAGCTCGCGAGAGAGCGAAACTCCTCGGTGATGACGACGACGGTGAAATGCACGAGAAGGAAGAGGGAGTTGTCACTAAGAAACCCAAACGAAGCAGCCCTTCGAATCAAACCAAAATGCAGAAAGCCAAGCTGACCAAATCGCAGAAAGGGAAGCAGAAAGTGGAGTTTTATGAGAATGGTGTGGACGACATGGATCCTCACCTCAAAGTGAGGAAGAATCTGAGACTATTCAATAAACACTATCTTCTGAGTGTTCAGGTTTGTGGGTTTTTGTTTTTCCTTTGATTTGTCTGTAGCAATGTAGCTATGTTTCTGGTTTAGGTTCCGTTGTTGATCTACTGTTTTTGTTCTTTTAGGCTAAGGACAGAAGACCTGATTTGAAGGGAATCACTGAGGCAAGTATATTCTCTTTTGATTACTTACCTTTTGATGGGGATTTTATGCAACTTTATTGTTAGTACTATGCTCATTTTTATTTTCAAAGGAATTTTAGGCAAGTAAAGTGAAAAAATTGAGTAAATAACTGTGAACTTGATTGGTGCAAATACACATTCGATATCGAATCTATTTGTTTACTGAAGATAGCATTATAATCTGCTAAGGATAATGTTTTGTTATCCGTTTTGTAATCTTTAATGTATATTGTTCTAAGCTTGTAAGGAATCTTTCCAGATGATGCAAGCCGAAGCTATATTGTACCCAAGAAAAAGGATAGGTCACCTTCCAGGTTGGTTGATATTGTGCTTTAACATCTCTGTCTCGTTTCTCTTATTTTACTTCCAAGCCACCATAAGGTTCTGACCATATTGCTCACAGGTATTGACGTTGGACATCGGTTTTTTTCAAGAGCTGAAATGGTTGCTGTAGGCTTCCATAGCCATTGGCTAAATGGCATCGATTTTATGGGAATAGATTACCAAAAGGTAATATTTCTTGTCTTATTGTTGCTGTGTTTTTCAGTCGAAACAATAACATGACATCTTATGCATCCATCAATCACTTTTTTACATTTCCACTTCAGGAGTATAGGGACTACAAGTTCCCGCTCGCTGTATCTATCATTGTGTCAGGCCAGTACGAGGATGATCTGGACAATGCAGATGTTGTCACTTACACTGGTCAAGGAGGGCACAACTTAACTGGTAATAAACGCCAGATTAAGGATCAAGTGTTATTACGAGGAAATCTGGCCCTAAAGGTCTGTTTTCTTTCTAATCTTCAATTTTAGTTTTCTTGTAAAAAAAAGGTTCTGTAAAATCTTCTAATTAAGAATGCAAACAATGTCTTATCATTTACTTGGAACTTATGTATTGCTTGCATCTGTTACAGAACTGCGTTGATTGTGAAGTGCCTGTTAGAGTTACTCGTGGCCACGACTGCAAGAGCAGCTATACCAAAAGAGTATACACCTATGATGGCTTGTACAAGGTACTAAGGCACATTCTCCTTTATTATCAGTCTTGAGCTCCCTTTGTCTGTAGTATGAGATCTGGTTTTCTAAAGACAGAGCCAACTCGGGAATAGTTGCTCTTTTGTCTAATTTCGTATTTTCATCATACAGGTTGTTAAGTACTGGGCAGAAAAGGGTGTTTCAGGATTTACGGTTTATAAGTATCGACTGCAACGAATGGATGGGCAACCAGAGTTAACTACTGATCAGGTCATCCTGATTTACGGTTTAAAGGATGCATATGATTACAATAGATTGATATGTTTTCATGCATTTTGATTTATCTTGGTTTCATGTCATTGCAGGTCAACTTTGTGTGTGGTCGGAAACCAAAGTCTACGTCGGAGATACAGGGGTATCTTTTAAACTAATTCCAATGTACTACTGCACAATTTGTTGCATTTTAACGTCTATTAATCCTATGTTTTCGTGAAGCTTGGTATGCGAGGACATCACTAGAGGACTAGAAGCTAAGCCCATTCCAGCCACAAATCGTGTTGATGATCCACCCGTTCCACCACCACCAGGCAAGTTGGCTAAGAACTTTATAGTAGTGTTGGAATTATTGACTACCTAATGATATTTTACGAGCTGAATTACCCCTCTTCGTGTATCAGGTTTCACGTACATCAAATCGTTGGTGATTGAGCCCAATGTCAAAATTCCGAAGAGTACGAATGGGTGTAACTGTAAAGGCAAATGCACTGATCCAAAGAAATGTGCCTGTGCTAGGCTTAATGGGGGAAACTTTCCTTATGTGGATCTGAATGATGGCAGGTGATAATTCTTTGTAGATTAGTGCTTCATACTTTTTCTTAAACTTAGCATACTAATTTAAATTGAAGCTTGCAATGATAAGAGTACATCATTTGTCTAATCTACTGCAGTTGTCATTTCACTCTTATCCCCTTAATTTTCACGAGCTCTGACTAGCAGGAATATTGCAGTTAATGATAACAGTCAAACATTGATTGGGTTGATTTTCTGTTTTTTTTTTCTTGTCAGATTAATTGAGCCTCGAGACATTGTATTTGAATGTGGTCCGAACTGTGGGTGTCCGCCTGATTGTGTCAACCGCTCCTCTCAGAAGCAACTAAGATTTAATCTCGAGGTATGTTTTGGTTAAGGCTTGATAAGAAACTTTTACCTACACAGCCTTCTCATTAGTTCAAGAATAACATCAAAGCGACATAGGGATGTCATTATGGTCCATTATTCTGTCAGTTAACAAGTAGAGGGCAAAATCCGGACTGTCATATTTGATGTCATTTTGAAACTGAGTTTGATATATCTTGGGGGAAAAATCATCTGAAGCCTGATTTGCTCTCTGTGGTGTGGTTGTCTTTGGACGCAAATAGGTTTTCCGTTCTGCAAAGAAGGGTTGGGCAGTTAGATCATGGGACTACATACCAGCGGGGTCACCAGTATGTGAGTACATAGGAGTCCTCAGAAGAACTAAAGATGTGGATGCCCTTTCTGACAATGACTACATATTTGAGATGGACTGCATGCAGACAATGATGAGTCTTGATGGAAGACAGGTAACCTGTAGAAGCTTATTTTTGCTATGTGATTATTTTTTAGTCAATCATATGGGTTTTGAAGGAGCATCTTGTTTGTTTTTCTCTGCTAACAGAGAAGGCTAAGGGATGTTGCAGTACCTGTGAATGATAATGACAGTCAAATCAGTAATGTACCAGAGTTCTGCATTGATGCCGGTTCAAAAGGGAATGTTGCTAGGTTCATAAATCACAGCTGTGAACCAAACCTATTTGTTCAGTCCGTCCTGCGTTCTCACCATGATCTAAGTCTTGCCCGTGTGGTTCTTTTTGCAGCTGACAACATTCCACCATTGCAGGTAATGAGAAACTAATCTTTGAGTGATGCCTCACTTTAATATTCGCTTTATAAAAAACCTTTAAACATTTCCTTGTCTCGATTGTAGGAGCTGACTTATGACTATGGATATGCGCTTGATAGCGTTCATGGGCCAGATGGGGAGGTGAAACAACTTACTTGCTACTGCGGAGCAATAGGCTGTAGAAAACGCCTATACTAAAAAGGAGTAGCTGAATCAGTGGCTATTTGGTAATATATTTTCGAGTAGGAGACTCAGTAAGATTATTGGTAACCTATTTTTTGGGGAGTGATATAGCAACAATCTCCCAAGTGGACCTTTTAACAAGGTTGTTAAGGGGGCATTTAGTGCTTTTGCAGCGGACAATTAGTGCTGCTGTATTAAGCACTATTGCTTCCAGAACCCTTTTATGTCTTCGGCATCTAAACTGTTGAGACAGCAACATAATTTATGTTTTGGAGTTTTTAGAATTTGCAGTTTCGTTTTATTTGTTCAGTATATATGGCTTCTACTATCTAGCACCCCCCACAACTAAACTTTATTATCCACTCTAAAGTGACATAGTACAGAGGTACAGATTTGTGACTTCTTTGTCAGCCAGACTGCTTACTTTAAATGATATAGATATACATCAAATCAGAAAGATGAGTTTGATGATCTGCGTCTTTGGTTTCCTACGCTCTGGTTCGATACTGACGACCGAGTCTTCTTATGACACTCAGAGCTGTTTCTACAACTGTCTTGTCTTCTATGGTATGTACAACTGCTATTGCATTACGGCCTGATGTTCAAGTAAAGAGCAGATAATTTTGGTTTCAGAAACATGGTTCTAAGTCTTGAGACACAAGAGAGTGACTAATTGTCATCAGCAAGATACTGCAGAGTCCAGATTCTTAGAAGCTTATGAAAGCTGACTAGTAGTGCTACTGTGTTAGGCATTATTGCTTCCTGAACCCTTTTATGTTACTGGCATCTATATTGTAATTGTTTGGTCAGCAACATAATTGTTACTGGCATCTATTGGAGTTTTTAGAATAAGCATTTTCGTTTAATTTTGTTCCTTACGTATATGGCTTATACTACAACCCCCACAACTAAATCATCATTCAATCAAAAGTTCCATACTATAGAATTTGATTTATTTGTCAGCCAGACTGCTAAATTAAAATGACATGGAAAACCGTATCAAATCAAAATGATGAGTTCGATGATCTTCAATTTTCCTCGTCATCTTCTTTGGCCCTGGCTCGATACTGACGACCAGGTCGTTTAGCGACATTCAAAGCTGTTTCCGGTTCATCCTCTTCCATAGCAGAAATGGTGCTGTCTTCTATGGTATCTACAACTGCTATAGCATTTCTTCTCCCCTCGTAACCCTTGTCAATATTTTCTACTTTGCTTTCAGCTACTGGTTTCTTCTTTGGTACAAAAGCAACTGATTTTGGAAGCTCTACCATAGGGTCAGCCAGAGGCTCATCTCGGTTCCTAACCATATTGAGAAACTCCATGTATGCTTTCCGGTTGGATTCTTCATCAACCTCACCTTCGTCAAATGTATATCGGGTGTATTTTGATGGATTCCGCAAATAATCTGGAATCCCAGCAGAAGAGTCTGGCTGTACGGTAAGGGCGTTGAGGGAACTTGTCTCCATCTCGGAATCTTTTTCATCTCTAGTATCAGAACTAAACCGAACACGCTTCTGCAACCTCGACTCAGGCTGGTTTTCCCTCCTCTTCAATATTGGTTTCAGCCCATTATCCTCTAAAGAACCAACATGCGTCTCCTCAGACACCACCGGAGCATTCTTGTTTTCAGACGTGGACATGGACATGTTATCCTGATGTGCCTGCAAAGAGGACACACTTTTAGTGTAAAAAATTCTAAAGATAAGGACTACATATCATCAGCACAGTTCAAATTCTTAGCAACTTGTGAAGCATTCAACATAAAAGAGGGAAAAGAGTTAAGAAGTTACCTCAGAGACATGTAAAGAATTCAACTTGTTAACAGCTTCAGCATCTTCTCTAAGCCTAAGCTGAGCTGCAGTGTGATTAGCACGCGGGTCCTTCTCTCTTTCTATCAATGAAGACGGAAGCTCCACCCACTCGTCTGCTTCAGTCTCATAATCGTTCACATCC
Source organism: Odontarrhena argentea (assembly GCA_900406245.1). Taxonomy (NCBI): domain Eukaryota; kingdom Viridiplantae; phylum Streptophyta; class Magnoliopsida; order Brassicales; family Brassicaceae; genus Odontarrhena; species Odontarrhena argentea. Next base: position 33,680 of record OVAF01000429.1, on the reverse strand, counting down.
TTCGTGTAACTATACAATTCTTCACCTACAGCCACTTTATCATTTTCATCTTCCTCCTCCTACAAAAACAAGTAGAGAAACCCTAAGCTTAGCTCGATGATACTGAAACACCTAATAGCACAATTCAACATAAATCAATAGTTAAGAAAGATTACCTCCATATCAAGAGTAGTGTCCGTCCCGATTAAAGATTTGATCTCCCACTCCTCGTCGTTGTAATCGCTCGGCTTCTGCAATCCACTAGACTCTCCTTCTTCCCCATCTACGCGTAACTCTTCAGCCTCAGGAAAGCTATTGGAGTCAAACGGGCTAGGTCGAGATCGAGAAACCTCCTCTTCACCGCTCCGTTCGTTTCCATTGATTTCGTCTTCCGCAAGACACCACAGAGAGCTCACAGGTGCTGAAGAAGCCGATGATGATGAAAGAGATCCAAATATCTTGTCGATTCTCACTCTCAGACTTTCCTCCATTGCTTTCGAATTTGGGATGACGATGGCAGCAGAGAAAAATCTGCGAGACTTTATTCGTTTAGGGGATATATATGCTCCTGTAGCCAAACACCAACCGACACTTCCTACAACCTCGCGGTTCACTTAATGGGCCATATTTTAATCCCAATAGTGTTGGGCTTATTAATAAGTTTGACCCATTAGTTTAAAAGTCATCGTTACCCTCGAGCTTCTCGCCCTCGCCAAGAAAGTTCCACGCGTCAAAAGCACAAGCATGCTTCAGAATCATACCGAGTTTTTTTTTTTTTTTTTTTCTGATGATTTTGTCTGATTGTTCGATGTTGATGTTGGAGTGTAACCTTGCTTCTAAGGTTTATCAATGGATAAGGACCAGTACCTCAACACTATTATTAAAGTGAGCAATGAATAATTAAAGAAGAAAAAAGGACAACATTTTCGGTATTTAAAAGTTGAGATTTTCGAGAGTTGAAGTAAAAAGAAAGGGCAAATCAAATACTCTAATTGAGTTGAAGTAAACACAGTCTCGAGAATGGATCTTGCTAAGTTTCTGTATTGGGTTGTTTTGTTTCTGGGGATCTCATGTGTTGAATCAAGGTACAGGGTGTACAATACTTCTCATGGTATTGTTCCTGGGAAACTTAATGTCCATTTGGTTCCTCATACCCACGATGATGTTGGTTGGCTCAAGACTATTGATCAGTACTATGTCGGCTCTAACAACTCCATTCAGGTCTTGCCCGTTTTGGATTTTGACGATTTTCAATAAAATCTGTTTGTGCATTTAGATTTTGTTGGTACTTATATCTTTTGTTGCTCGAAGGTGGCTTGTGTTCAGAATGTGCTGGATTCACTTGTTCCTGCATTGCTGGCTGATAAGAATCGCAAGTTCATCTATGTTGAACAGGTAAATTTAGTAACTTCTTCTCTAATTGATTAGTGGAAGTTGTTGTTAGGCTTATAAATGAAGGTTTAGGGAGAAATTAGTTGTAAGAATATAGTACTCTCGTTGTGTGAACGATCTTTTTGAGTTAAATGAGGGTTACTTTTCTGGTGAATGTAGGCGTTTTTTCAGCGATGGTGGAACGAACAAAGTGAGGCAATCAAGCGTATTGTGAAGGAACTTCTAAATTCAGGCCAACTTGAGCTTATGTATGGGTTTTGTTAGTGTGGTCTATCTATTTCACACTTAGACTTTTTTCTTTTTAAGTACTAATTAGTTTGTCTGCAGAAATGGTGGTATGTGCATGCATGATGAAGCAGCACCACATTATATAGACATGATTGACCAGACAACACTCGGGCATCGATTTATTGTTAGAGAGTTCAATTTGACTCCAAGAATCGGTTGGCAGATTGATCCTTTTGGTCATTCTGCAGTACAGGCTTACTTGCTAGGCGCCGAAGTAAGCTCCTCTTTAGGCTTCTTTTTTAGTTTATATTTGTTTCTGGACCCCGGAATGTGAAGACATTGGTTTACTGTTTTATGCAGCTTGGCTTCGACTCGGTATTTTTTGGTCGGATAGATTACCAAGATAGGGAGAAGCGTTTTATAGAGAAGAGCCTTGAAGTTATCTGGCGGGGCTCCAAGACTCTCGGTTCTTCTTCACAGGTAAAATACAAAGCATGTAGGAGCTTTTATTTTAAATTTCACTGGATTTTCCAATTTCTTCTGCTGATAGTGATCTCACTCGATGCAGATTTTTGCCGGTGCTTTCCCTAAGAACTATGAACCTCCACCTGGGGGCTTCTACTATGAAATCATTGATGATTCCCCAGTTGTCCAAGTAATTTTCTTGGCAGTTGATTTCCGTTTCTGTTTTATTTACTCCGTTCCTATTATAAGTTTGGCACTTAACCTGTGAAGGATGATCCTGACCTGTTTGATTACAATGTTCAAGAGCGAGTGAATGCCTTTGTAGCTGCAGCTTTGGATCAGGTAAATGTGCAGAAGTTCTTTTTTGCGGAAGAATTTTTCTGTTGCATTTTTGTAACATTTTCTTGGAATCTGCAGGCAAACATTACTAGAACGAATCACATCATGTTTACCATGGGAACAGATTTCAGGTACCAGTATGCACACACCTGGTATCGACAAATGGACAAGCTTATTCATTATGTTAATCTCGTAAGTCATCAGAAGTTTGGTCTAAATTCTTATATTCTTGTTTCAGTCTCCAGATATTTGTCTGTGTGGATGTATTGTAAGCTAGATGGGACAGCAGCAACAATAAGATCTCTCTAACTTTTGGACTCTTAAATATTTTAGGATGGGCGTGTTAATGCTTTCTACTCTACACCTTCCATATATACAGATGCAAAACACACAGCGAATGAGGCTTGGCCCCTGAAAACAGAGGACTATTTCCCGTAAGTTTGGTTTTAAGTTTTCTAACTCCGTGATCCAGGTTTTGCGTAGAACTTAAACCAATCTTTACTTCAGTTATGCAGACCGTATAAATGCTTACTGGACTGGATATTTTACAAGTAGGCCAGCGCTTAAACGTTATGTCAGAGTGATGAGTGGCTACTACTTGGTATTTGTTCTTCCAAGTTTCAAATAATACTCTTGAAGTTGTATTTTTATTCATGTGTGTAACTTGGAAATTTAGGCGGCAAGGCAACTTGAGTTTTTCAAAGGGAGAAGTGAGAAGGGTCCGAATACAGATTCATTAGCAGATGCTCTAGCAATTGCTCAACACCACGACGCTGTTTCTGGTACATCTAAACAGCATGTGGCTAATGATTATGCCAAAAGACTAGCAATAGGCTATGTGGAGGTAGTGTGCCAAATTGCTCTGTGAATTGTGTGGTTCTGTAGTGACGTGTTTGTTTTCTCTGCACGTCAATAAGATCTCCTGACCTTGCAGGCTGAGAGTGTGGTTGCTACTTCTCTTGTTCATCTGACTAAAGTAGATCCTGCCCTGAATCCAACCTTCCAACAGGCAAGATAATCTCCTCATTTATACGTTCTCAGAAGAACTTAATCAATATATCGTGATGGCTTGCAATACATCCATTTGATAGTTTGGGCTTCCTTGTTTCAGTGTTTGTTGTTGAACATAAGTTACTGCCCCGCTAGTGAAATCAACTTATCCAATGGGAAAAGTTTGGTAAGCATAAAATTATAGTTCTTCTAGATTTTTAGTACATTGATGATAGCGCTATCTGTCCTCCTTCCTCAGACTTTAACTTCTTTTTCTTTTCTGTAGACTGTATTGGCTTATAACCCACTTGGATGGAAGCGAGTGGATATTGTCCGGCTACCTGTGAGTCAATCAAATTCTTCTTTGTTAAAATCACTTTTATGTGTTAACATAGCATTTGATGGATCTTTGATAGGTTGTGAGTGGAAACATTGCGGTGCATGACTCCGAGGGACACGAAGTTGAGTCTCAGCTCGTTCCATTTACAGATGAATTTGCAGCCCTAAGGAACTATTATGTCGAGGCATACTTAGGTGAAAGCCCTACACAGGCACCAAAGTATTGGCTTGTGTTTTCGGTTTCAGTACCTCCTCTTGGCTTCACTACTTACACAATCTCCAACGCTAAGAAAACAGGTACAATGGTACAGACATGCTTATTTGGTCTAACGTAACAAGCTGTTGACCTTGATCATTGTCACTTTTTTGTTTCCAAATTTAGGTCGATATTCTAGCAAATCACGTGTCTCAAGATTTCAGAAAGGCAAACAATCAGTAGACGTTGGTAATGGGCATTTGAAGCTTAGCTTTTCCTCTGATCAAGAGACGGCTATTAATTATTTCAACAGCAGAACCTCAGTATGTCATTATATTAAAACACTCCGCCACAGTCTTTTAAGTTGCTGATAAATGTCCGAAAATATTTTGAATAGATGGCAGAACCAGTCATACAGTCATTTAGCTACTATTCTTCATACAATGGATCAAATGACAAAGCACCTCTGATACCTCAGGTAAGCGGCCAGCTTTTTTACACTTTCCTTTCAATGGCTAAAGTTCATTGCACTTACTCCAAGCCTCCCTGATCTTTTTATCTGGTTTATAACCATTAGAACTCAGGTGCATATGTTTTTCGTCCAAATGGCACATTCCCTATCAAACCGGAAGGACAGGTCATACTCACTACTGAAAAATATTGACTTCTATACGAATCATAGAAAAAAATTTAAATGTTAACAACCGGTTCAAGTTTCAGGCTTCTTTGACTGTTATACGTGGACCACTGGTGGATGAAGTTCATCAACGGATAAATCCATGGATATCTCAGGTACCCACGTTTTCAGCGGGTTCTCCTTCCACACTAAAATTTTTGTTTGCACGGACTCTACCTAAATATATTACTGTTCTGTAGCCTCTTAGAACTCTGTTTGAATCTGCATACGTGCTGATTGTTGATTCTTATATTGTCTTACCTTGTCATTTTTTGCAGATCACTAGAGTTTACAAGGACAAGGAGCACGTGGAAGTTGAATTTATTGTAAGCCTGATGCATTAACTATTGACTACAACTTCTTATCTTGCTGCTTCCATTCTGAAGGCTTTAGGATGATCTGGGTATGTAGGTTGGTAGTATACCGATTGATGATGGGATAGGTAAAGAAGTCGTAACCCAGATCTCAAGCACCCTGAAAAGCAATAAAACTTTCTACACTGATTCAAGTGGACGTGATTATATCAAACGGGTGCATTTATCTTTCACCTCCTTGTATCCCATCAGTTTTAAGGATTTGTTTTCTTCTTTTTGCCTGTGTTTTTATCTGTTCTTTACTAGTTGCTGTTCAGAATAACTAACATCTTGTTTCGCAGATCCGTGATTATCGGTCGGACTGGAAACTAGAAGTCAACCAGCCTGTTGCAGGAAATTATTACCCGGTATGTGAGTAATTGACATTGATTAAGTAAATAACCAGTTGGTAGTTTACAGTTCTCAGCAAATAATCATGGATTGAGTTTGACCTAATCAGTTGGATAATTCCATATTCTGTTACAGATAAATCTTGGAATTTACCTGCAAGACAGTAAGAAGGAATTTTCAGTGATGGTGGACAGAGCCTTTGGAGGTTCGAGCATAGTTGACGGACAAGTTGAGCTTATGCTTCATCGGTATTGACCATAACCATTATCATAATTTAATTCCCATACCCCCTCTGTCTGTAATCTATTTTTTACCTTGTTTACAGGAGGCTGCTCCTTGATGACTCCAGAGGTGTGGCGGAGGCTCTAAACGAGACAGTGTGTGTTAAAAACAAGTGTACTGGACTAACTGTAAGCACTTATAAGATAAACTAGTGTCAAGGGGGAAATGATTTACTTCAAACACACTCTGTTTCTCCTAGTCTAAGTTGCAGATTTTAACAACTATTACAGATCCAAGGAAAATATTACTATAGAATCGATCCATATGGAGAAGGTGCAAAATGGCGACGAACTTTTGGACAAGAGATCTACTCGCCACTCCTTTTGGCCTTCGCTCAACAGGTGAAATCTAGAGTAATGAAAAATCAGTAGACTACTCTCTAGCTCCCAAACCATTCACACAACGGATATTAATGTTTCAGGATGATGGAAAGCCGATGAGTTTTGGTGCAGCATCATTCTCGGGGATTGATTCATCTTATAGTTTGCCTGACAATGTTGCACTGCTGACTCTGCAGGTGCCTCTTTTGCCTACTGAAAAATTGTAGATAGTTTGGGTGAGTTGAGTTGATAAATTGTTGTTCACCATTGGTTGGTTGAAATGATTTCAGGAATTGGATGATGGAAACGTGCTCCTGCGTCTAGCTCATCTTTATGAGGTATTAATACTATCCCTTCTTTCTCTGGGTTTGTTAGTAAAATGAAGCATTTGATTTGAGGTTGTGCATTAGTTGGGAGAGGACAAGGCACTTTCAGGAGTGGCAAGCGTGGAACTGAAGAAGCTTTTCCCTGGAAAAAAGGTAGACGCTTTGTTAGAAAGATTGCGATTTTGAGGTGGATGATGAAAAATTCTGTGTTGCAGATCGGTAAAGTGACGGAAATGAGCCTATCAGCAAATCAAGAAAGAAGCGTGATGGAGAAGAAAAGGTTGGTTTGGAAGGTAGAAGGCGAAGGAGCTGATGGAGAAGAGAAGGTGGCAAAGAGAGGGAGAGAAATCGATCCAAGGAAGCTGGAGATGGAGCTTTACCCGATGGAGATTAGGACGGTGTTGATACACTTGGAGAAACCACATTCCCACTCCCACGTATACAGATTCGATGCTTGAGGTCCCTAAGGAAAGTCTAAAATAAGGAATAAGGAAGTTTTAAGGGTAGAGTCTCATATCTCCTTCCTCTTGTGTTGTCTTTCCAGACTCTGACTACTTAATAAAAGGTGAGTGAGTCTTGCGTTGAATTTTCACAGCATTTCCAGCATCCAACTTACCGTTATGCTATCAACAAAGATAAAATCGGTCTTTTATTGATAAATCATGAGATTGATTTTAATTGACATTTACACATGGCACGGAGCCACGATCCTGTTTGAAGACTTAGAGAATATGGGTCATCCAAGTTGTGGTATTCAGACAAAAACAGTAGAAGAAGACATGAAAATTTGAAGAAAAGAGGAAAAAGTGTTGTTGCAAAATTAAAAATGAAAGAAAAAATCTATGTTCTTCGCTTAGCAGTGCCGGTGGAAGAGGAGGCGCTGTTACCCTCGAACAGCTGGTCGATGAGATCCTCGATATCCTCAGGCTGGTACTTGACGTACTTCTCAGTCTGGCGACCAGGATCTAAGTACTGGCTGAACCTGGCCATGAAGGCTCTGTAGGCAGGTATCATGACCGCAGTTATTGAGACCCTCAGCTCGCTCTGCAGCTGCTCGTCGTTGACCACCCATGTAGTTTGCGTCTTGTGTATCTCGTCAAACGTTGCATTGAAGCTCTTGAACCTCTCCTTGAGATTGGGTTTGACTATCTTGCCATTGTGCATGAGCCCCTCATGCCCCAAGAACCCGAGCAGTTTCCCCCATGTCTCTCTCTGGTAGTTCTTGTGGTAGGTCCTTAGCTCTGATGACCTCCTCCTACACCATGTGTCACCCATCACCTCGTGTATTTCTGCAGATCCCTTGATCTTCTGCACTATATATCTCCCATTGTTCATCATGAAGATGCAGCTCAGTGGTAGGTCTTTGTACTGTTTCGACTTCACCTCCAGGTTCCCGTCAAGTAGCTCCATAATCCTCATCAGCTGGCTTGCAAAGGGTGAGTTCCCGCTCCCTACTGATTCCTCCTCCTCTCGCTCCATCTTCGAGTGACTCTTGAACACTTGTTCCAATGTGTCTTTGTATTCACAGGAGTACTTGAGGTAGTTCAGGGTGTACCTTGTCAGCGGATGCACTGCGCCTCCTGGCACTGGAGTCTTACTGGAATCCGATTTGATGGAGTGCTCTAGATCAGAAAATATGTGAATGGCAGTCTCTCCAAGGCGGGATCTAGCACTAGCCACCTCGTTCCTAAGCTCACTGCGCAGCTCCTCAGGGAACAACGCCTCCATGGTAGGAAAACTATCCCGCAGAGTCTCGTAGATGTCAAGGATCTTGAAAAGCTTTTCAGTGGAACGTTTGGTCATGGCCACGGCCTCTGCAAAACCCAAGAACTGAATGGCCAGACCATGCGTGATGATGCAGAACAAGCTCCCTTCGTCTCCTGGAAAAATCTTCTCCGCAAGTTTGAGCTCCCCGGGGAAGAAGAGAGAAGAGCAGTCCTTGAAAGTCTTGTTCCAAATAGGAATCTCTCTCTCAAGTGTGTCCCAGCTCATTTTCTGCACCTCGTCAATACTCACTTTCTCAAACTCACAATCACGTTTCAAGGTTTGCATCAAGATGTTCCTCCTTCTCACCAAATAAACCTCTCTACATTCCCATCCATACCCTCCTGCTTTCATCTTCTCTGCTATTTTCTTCAGCACTGCAACCACCTCCTCCGGGTAACCTGGGTATTCAATATTCTGATCTCCACATTCCGGAACAATCACCTGGTCCTGATCTTGTGAGACCACCGCATCATTCTGTTGATCTTGTTGATCCCCCGAGCTCTTCCTCTGGCTGTTACTGTCATCTGTGACCACTGCAGGTTCTTTAACCACGGATTCTTCTAAGAGAATGCGGAATTCGTCTTCCAAGAAAGCCATTGCACGCTGCTGGATCGATCCCGCATGGTTGATCAAGGACTCGTGATGATCCAAACAAGATTTGGTATTAAGCAATAACCCCATAAGCTTTGAGACACGATCCACAGCCTCGAGAAGCGAAGACACCTCCTCTGGATCTTCATACCACGCCATGGTCTTAGGCTCACCAGAATCATATTTAGAGAGTTTGTCCTCAAAAAGATCCAAGAATGTCCCAACAAACTGTGGGATCTGGACATAATCATCCTCTTCTTTCTCCTCATTACCATCCTTACTCTCATCCTTGTGAAGGGAAAGACTGGAGAGAACCTGATCTAGATCTTCAGACAATGACTCTAAAGTATGACGAACCTCCGGTGTTTCTTCTTCTTCTCCTTTTGAAACCTTTTCATCATTGTCTCCAGAATCTTGTTCTGTCTCCTCATTATTACCATTACCATCAAGATTCTCTTTACTATCACCATCTTGATGACCCTTGTCATCAGAAGTATTAGCATCAGAAACGACGTCGTTTGTTTTCTCCTCTGCTTTGGATTTGTCATCGTTTGTTTTCTCCTCTCCTTTGGATTTGTCATCATGATCATGACCATCATCATGATGATCTTTGTCATCGTTNTTTTGTTTTTTTAAAAAAAAAAAAAAAAACTTAAAAATGGTGAAGTGGAATGGAGATGGTGAGGAAGGAGAGATTCATGTGTTGTTTGAGTATAGAGTTAGAGAAATTTGTGGTTTAGAGATGAGAGAATGGAGATTGGTCACAATGTGTTTGATCGAAGAAGTAGGAGAGCCTTGTTTTTGTTGGTAATTGACCGTTGACTATTTTTTAATTTTCATCCAAATCACCAATACCTTGTATTCTATTTTTAACCAACAAAAAAAGAAAATCAAAACCTCGTAATCATTCAACTATATTTATATAAAGTAAAAATTGTTTGTCTAATAAAAAGGAAGAGATATGAATTTATGAAACAATGATTTGAATTAAAAACAGTGCGGAACGTGGGAGTATGGTGCGCATGTTCTTTACACAATATCCTCTATACGTGCATGCATAAACCATCCTTCATTTCTCGATGTTTTATTTTTATAATCAAGTAATTGTGCATTATTAGCCCGTATGTCATGGTTAGTATTCTGGAGTCAGGGCCGGCCCTGAATCATCGGCTGCCTAAAACAACAACAAAAAAAACTTTGATTTATGAAAAACATAGAGATGTTAAACTATCACAAATATTAATGTTCTAAATCTTANATCCTTCATTTCTCGATGTTTTATTTTTATAATCAAGTAATTGTGCATTATTAGCCCGTATGTCATGGTTAGTATTCTGGAGTCAGGGCCGGCCCTGAATCATCGGCTGCCTAAAACAACAACAAAAAAAACTTTGATTTATGAAAAACATAGAGATGTTAAACTATCACAAATATTAATGTTCTAAAACTTCATCCTTCTAATACAAAACATTTTCCAAAAAAACGAATACTCTCAAAAATAGATATCATAATGCCTAAAACTCATGTTTCTTGGATTTTTATTTATCGCTGGTCTTGCAGAGTATGAAGTTTATAGACACCCCCAACTTAATTTATCCAAACAATGTTATTTTGCGACTAGCCACTTGAACTCTTGAATTTTACTGTGAGTGTTTTATTTGAAGTACGACTGCAAAAATTTATATACTAAGAAAACATGTTTACATTCGGATTACGCAGTTTTGATCTAATAATTTCGTTTAACACATAGCTATGTAATTTTTTAGGCTTTTGTCTTACATAGTTTATTTAGTTAGAATTATAGATATTTAAAGAAGAGAAATTCCCTCCCATACCTTAAAAGAGGAGAGAGAGGGAAAAAATATTTCACCATCCCCCGNCGCTGGTCTTGCAGAGTATGAAGTTTATAGACACCCCCAACTTAATTTATCCAAACAACGTTATTTTGCGTCTAGCTATTTGAACTCTTGAATTTTACCGTGAGTGTTATATTTGAAGTACGACTGCAAAAACTTATACTATTAAAAACATGTTTACATTCGGATTACTCAGTTTTGATCGTATAATTTCGTTTAACACTTAGCTATGTAATTTTTTAGGCTTCTGTCTAACATACTTTATTCAATTAGAATTGTAGATATTTAAATAAGAGAAATTCACTCCAATACCTTATAACTTATAAGGGGATGAATAAGATATATAGTCAAAACAAAAGTGGTACAAAATTTTGGTTAACCAAATTTTTTTTTGCAATCTCCAAACTAACCCCATAGACGTTATCTTTTAATTTTAAAATTATAAAAATTTAATCTAATNGGGAAGCAAAATAACGAGAGTGGGAAAAAATTCTGCCTTCTCCCACTTTATTTTTTTTTGTCTTTTACTAATTTTATGTTATATTTATCTACTTGAAAAATTTAGTGGGATGGGGAGGGATACAGAGTAATCCATTCTTCGTATATGTTGTCCCTCTCATTCTCTCTCTTTCCCTTCCCACTCTTTCTCTCTTGTATACACCAATCGGACCAAGGGGATGAATTAGATGTATAGCCAAAACAAAAGTGGTACAAAATTTTGGTTAACCAAATTTTTTTGCAATCTCCAAACTAATCCCATAGACGTTATCTTTTAATTTTAAAATTATAAAAAATTAATATAACAATATCGGATTGTGTCAGCCTATAAATTTCTTAGCCTGCATTATACAATTTATTTATGTAATATCGGACCCTATGTGGTTTAAAAACATCCATAGCTTTACTCCCTCTGCTCTTAAATGTACGATAGATATCACCTAGATTTACTACATAATTATAGCTGATATATACACATGTGTAAAGAACAATAGCATACAATTTACCGTTTCTACAAAGATGTATTCGGCAAAACAGAATCCTCAACAACTCACTTTCTCTTTCAATACATCATAAAGTTTAATTTGTCAGTTCGAAGAAGAGCATTATAATTTTTAAATTCACTGAGTACATGGCCTATTTCATTTTTTTNGGCCTTTTTTTTTTTTTTGGTTTTTTTTTTTTTTTTTTTTTTTTTTTTTTTTTTTTTTGTCTATGTGAATTATGGACAATCCTTACCGAAGTGCATCTTGATCTTCATATTACTCGAATTTAAGCCGGACATCATATCCACTATTCAAAAATGGCAATTGCGGATTCTAATTATATTTTACTGAAAATTTGTTATTGGTATCAATCATCTTTTTCCATTTAAACTTATTACTTTGGAGTTAACCTGTGAAATTACGACATAAATTAGAAGCTCGATGGTCACATAAAACCTCAAGAAAATGAGGAGTTTGAGCACACTGCTAATTACATCAAAAGTTAAGAAATATGGTCAAATGTTTAAATCCTCTCGTTCTCAAAGATCGTTAGAAGTCAAGACGATAGCCCATTGCTACTACATAGGATTGGTGTTTATCCTCCCATGTAACATCTCAAACTATGGGAGTAACACCTCTATTTGTTGTCTGATTTTTAAAAAAGAATGTCAAACTTTAAAACTTTAAAAATAAGGTTCAATTCAGAGTCATTGGTATGAATAATCTAAAATATTTGTCAAGTGGAATAGAGAGAAATCCAAGTAAAGATTAGTTGCCTTGTTAGTACTCAAATTAAAGCTTGGTGAAAGAGAGAAGAAAAGGGCCAAGTAATAAAATGGCCCAATAAGCTTCAACATTAAAGAGTCCAATATTTAAGTCTACCCTGACTTACTTTTTTCAGTAGGAGGGAACAAGTAGGCGGTGTTATGTCTCATCTTTCCCACACGCCCAAAATAAATGTAATCAGAAACTTTTTATAATACGTATTCATCAAAATTAGAAAGACAAAAGCCTATATAGTAAAATTGGTTAGGCAGAAGGTGAGCTGGCTCCCATTTTGTCAAAAAAAGTTTCCAACTTTTACTGTGTTTTGATTATTGGTAACCAAATATACTTTAATTGAACATTAAGGAGAATAATGAAATGGTAAAAAAAGGAGTGAATGGGTCCAAGAAAATAATGGACCATGTTGCAAATTGAGAAACCCCAAACTTGCACGTTTCTCTCTTCCTCACATTACATCTCTGTTTTTTTTCATTTAAAATTCAGAATCTGTATATGACATTTTCTTCTCTATTTGATTTGTTTTTGTGTTTTTTTGAACTTTATAAGTCAATGAACATCCCTCAAAAGCATCTTCCTTTTTCCCCTAGTCATTCTCATCATCTTTCTTATTATGAACTTCCCAAATAAATATTCACACAAATAAGCCATTCTATTTTCTACCTTTTATATTACACAACTATATACATTATATATATATATATATATGTGTGTGTGTGTACCCGTGGGGTTGTATATATATATACACATGTATAAAGAACCTACNTTCTATTTTCTACCTTTTATATTACACAACTATATACATTATATATATATATATATATATGTGTGTGTGTGTGTACCCGTGGGGTTGTATATATATATACACATGTATAAAGAACCTATGCTACTCTCATTTAGCCTGCAAAGCCCAAAAACAAAAGCTTACACGAGTCTCTTCTCTTTCTCTCTCTCTCCTTTCTCGATCTCTTTAGATGGAATAATGGATCAATGCTTGTAAAAAAGATTGAAATTTGATCATAATTTTTTGAAGAAGCATTTTAAGAGAAAAGCAAAAAAAAGAGAGAATATGGAGGTGGAGAAGAGGATAGTGGTGAATAATGGAGGGATGAAACTACCAATTGGTTACAGATTTCACCCAACAGAGCAAGAGCTTATCCTTCATTACTTGCTTCGAAAATCTTTTGCTTCTCCTTTGCCTTCTTCAATCATCCCTGTCTTTGACGTCTTCTTCTCTCATCCTCTCACTTTCCCAGGTCTCTCTTTCTCTCTGTGTCCTCTGTTTTAGCTTTTTGTTTAAATGGGTCTTTTAAAGATTGTGCCTTTACAGCATATTTGTGTGTTTGAATCTAGATCCATGGGTTTGCTAGTTGCTAAAACTGAAGTGGGTTTTTGTAATTTCAGGGGATGAAAAGGAGAAACAGAGGTATTTCTTCTGCAAGAAGAAAAGAGAAGTGTTATGTAATGAGCATAGAATCAAGATTTCATCTGGTGATGGTTATTGGAAACCTTTTGGGAAAGAGAGACAAATCCTTGCTTATGGTAGAACAATTGGGATTAGAAGAACACTTGCTTTCTATGAAAAAAACAAGTCTTCTTCTTCTTCTTCTTCTTGCAACAAAACCAGATGGTGCATGACAGAGTATTGTCTTGCCGGTTTTGCATCCACTAAGGTAGACACTATTGTGATTAGAGACTTTGGAACATAAGTGATTGTGACTAATGGGTTTGTTTTTGATATGATAAATAGGCTTTTGGAGAATGGGCAGTGTATAATGTGTATGAGAGAAAGAGATCAAAAGCAAGTATGCAGAAGAAATCAAGAAGAAGAGATGATCAAGAAGACTTGAGTTGCATCCACTTTGATGTTGTGTCTGATCATGAAAATGGTCCTCCACCACCTTCTCCTCCTACCTCGTCTGATGACTAAATAAAAAAAAAAAAAAAAAAAGCTCAGAGGGATGATATATTAAACGTTGAGATGTGACAAGCTCCTTAACCCTAATTAACCTACTTCTCCACTTACGTTTCTTTCAAGTTATTTAAAAAAAAAAAAAAAAAATCAAGTCTTGATTCATTTGTTAGAGGAATAATTGGAATAGGAGGCTAGAGGAGCACATTTTGTTATATGAGAGATTGTTGTATTGTATGAGTGTTTGAGATTGCCAAAACTTTCTTTTTGAGCATTACAAAATATATGTATAACTTTTGTTCATTTTTTTGTTACTTGAATGATTTGTTTAAAAAAAAAAATTCATGGTAAGTAAAGTTGAAATAAATGAAAAAAAAAATAGAGGTATCTTTCTTTTTATTTTCTTGGATGAGAGAACTTGATTCTCTTTCTTTTCAAACCAAATAAGAATCCAAAGCATCTGAATATATAGAAAGGATATTATAAAATTAATAAATATTCTTGTATTTTATATCAACAAACATGAAAAGAAATGATAAACTAATTTGAGATGGAGATGCATTTAGCCTCGACTTATATCACAAGTTGGTCGCTTAATTATGTGATTAAAGAATATATAAATAAGTGTAAGAGGATGAGTTTGAGTTATACAAATTGGTGTGTTAGATAGAACAAAGAGACAAAATAAAGAGTTGAAACTGAAATTATAATAAATGAGAGAAACGAAGAAGCCATCGCATGGGGTGTCTAGAAGCTAAAGTTCTTCGTGCCGAACCATTTTATTTAATCAAAATCTAGACATTTATTGTCACTGCCACATATTTTTTTAAGTTGTTTATGTTATTAATAATTTAGAAACCAAGATCATGCACACAATCGTTCAAGTTTGGTCTTATACGTTTGTGAGTTGTAAAACTATATTTTTAAACAATCATACATATGATATCACAACTATATGTTTGAATGAGTTGATGGATTGTTCCAAAAGATAACTAAGTGGTGGTAATACAATGGGTAAAGATTCATTTTGAATTGGTTATTTTTTGTATAATTTATTTTGAATGTTTTTTGGAATTCAAATTATGTTAATTGTGATTTTGATTATTTTAGTCTTTCAAAGGTGACTTTTAAAAAATATCAATCTATTTGGATTTGGGAGGATTACTCCAGAAGTCCAGAGTACCGATATAAAATCTTTTTCATTATTTTTTATAAACCATGGGTAATTCAAATTTTTAACGTTCGACTAATTCTTTTATGATGGATGCAGTCGTCGACTAGTTTATCTACTAGACATTTGAGGAGAATTGATTCTTGTTCTAGATTCATATGACAACTTCTCCTTAAAATTGGAACCACTAATCCACCATCATTTGATTCGTTGATATGAAATTTATGGATAAAAAAATATAATAAATAGAATTATTGTATCATGTGTGCCAACAAATTAAAGGCTCCATGTAAGGGAAAAAAAAGGAACTTAAGTTGTGCCAAGGACATAGTGGAACATGGGTAATGTAAATGTGAACACTACTATGATTGAAAATTACAAAGCTTGGATTAGTTTTATTGTGTACATCTTATCAATTGTAATTTAGATAATACACACTACATATATAAAAAAGGAACGAATAGAAGGAGAAGGTCAAAGACAAATCACATGTGCAATGTGCACCATCTTCCAATATATGTATACAAAATCCACAAAAAGACAACATCGATTAAGGCAATCTAAGTTTCTCCTCTTTCCCACACAAATAACACATATTACCATAAACATGTCCTGTTTTGCTTTTAATTGAAGCAATCCTTGGGTTTTAATTTCAAATGTAATCAAATAAAAAATGGGAAACAAAGTTACCTTGCATTATATGAATAAAAAAATGAAATAGTAATGGAATGATGAAGAGGCATTTAAGTGAAAAGTGAATGTGAACAAGTCTGTGTTAATTGTGTGTGACAAGAGGTAACTTGGAGCCAATGGGGTTTAGGAATATGCTTAGCAGAGAAAGCAAAGTCTCTTTTCGGCACACTAATAAGTGAAAAACATTAAATTTGTGGGGTTGCTTCAATTTCAAGCAAACTTTCTTATTTTGACTAACACGACCTAATTACCACCCACATTATATACCAGAATAATATTATACTTAACTATACGTTTGATTTTAAAATTTCAAAGTAAAATACTACCGTTGACAAAATAACACAGATTTAATTTAAGGCACCTATCTATCTGTAAGAAGTAGAAAACGTAAGTTTAAAGATATATAACTTAATAATAATAATGTAAATATACCAGTGTTGTTAATTACATTGTAACATGTATTTTAATCTGATTGTATGTTTGTGTGTGAGTTAGAACTACCTCTATTTAACTTAACACGGTTATTATTTAGGAGAATAAGCTTAAACAAATATTCAAGAATTCTTGGATATTCGTTGTTACACGTACCCATATTAAATAAAAAGATAGGTATTCATAAAAATAAAAAAAAAAACATTTATAAAAGTCATGTATGGGTTATTGGATCCGATTTATCATCTGAAATTTGAATATATTAGATACTTAATCATATTTTAAAAAATCACTTAGTAAAAAAATTAAAGCTAACAGTCATTCTGGACACTAAGAATTAAAAACTTTACAATGTTATATTACATGTTTATAAAAAAGTAGTCTATTTAATTATATATACAGATAACTTTGAAAATACGGGCAGTAAATAATACAAGTAGTGAAATAGTTGGGGAAAAAAATTGATATCCGACACCCAAACCATACCGAAATGTAACAAAATCAAGATAATTTTTCACCTGACTATGAGTACAATTTTATGTTACATATTTGATATTTATATAAAACAAGTAATCTATTTAAGTATATATACAGATAACTTTGAAAATATGGGTGGTAAATAATACAAGTAGTGAAATAGTTGGGAAAAAATTATGATGGGCTTTAAAAAATCAAGGTGGACTTGGAGTAGGCTAAACATAAAAGGGTTACAAAATTATATGGGCCTTAAAAAGACCATAAGTAGTATCATAATGATGGGCTTTAAAGTGTTTTTTAACAGAAACAGAGATATTTGTTGTGTAAAGTTATGAAATGAAGAAGAGAAGAGGACAGAGTAATGATGAGAAAGAAGAAGAGGAGAGTGATAGATAAGGTAAGTAGTGATAGAAAGGAAAGAATAAAGAGAGTTAAGAGAAACTCAGAAACATAGAAACCTTTCCTTCTTTGGCAATATAGACAATTAAGCTATCTTTCTTGGAACTTGATCCAATCTCTCTTCTTCTTCTTCTACTTGTCTTTTGTTTTAGTCATCACAACAGAGGTACCATCAATCAAAAAAACGCTTCTTCACTTAATCAAAAAAGTGTTGATAAAGATTTCAAAATTTTAATGAGTTCGGAAGTGTAGTGAGAGAGAGAGAGAGAGAGTGTTCAGTCGTGTATGTGTACTCGTACTGCGCACAACTGTCTTACTCACCACGTGTCGTTATCTGATTCTCTCTCTTTCCGCTTGCTCGATGTAACAGTCCCAAAAGCAACCAATCACTGAGAGATCACTCTCTCTTTATTTTATGTGAAAAATGTAATAAAGAGAGATAGAGAAAAAGATCAAGTGAAGATAAGTCATGATCCCATCAAACAATCTGTTTTCATGTACGATGCTAAACCCTCTTTACTCTTTAACCACACTTGTAATTACTCACACTTTTCTCTTAAATTCCCTCCTTTCAATTCCAATTTTTTTTTTTTTTATAAAACACAGATTAGCAAAGCAATTACATTTATGCCATTAACATTTTCCAATTCTTTTTTTTAATTTTATAACCACACTCTGTTTTTTAATAATAAAAAAACTACACTCTTTAACCACTATACTTTCTTACACTCTATTACANTAAAAAAAAAAAAAAAAAAAAAAAAAAAAAAACAGATCAACAAAGCAATTAACGTTATTTCGTTTAGCACTAAATGTTTTCTTTATTTATTTATATTAAAAATCAAGGAATGTGCATTTGAGTTTTGAGGTCATTTACTCATCCTCATACATCATCACAGCGGAAGCCACCAATTAAATGTGTTTCAAAACAATCAAACTAAATTACTTTGCTCATGATATGTAATTAATTTCATTTTAAATCCCACTCGAGATTGTATTAATCATTGAAAAAAAAAAAAAAAAGCAGAGGACACAAAAATCCCATGCAAATAAGGACGGAGCAAAAGGATTAATTGGGATCCGCAAAAATTAGTTATAAGAGGGGTAAAATCGTCATTTGCAAACCAAATATTCTCTGCAACAAACGACGCAAACAAACAAAGAAACGACACTTTAAAAACCTTCACACTCTCTCTCAAAAAACCTTCACTCTCTCCTTTTCTTCTTCTCTCTCTCACTGCTTCGAAAATGGCAGAACCACCACCACATTCGTCGTCTTACCATCACTTCGTCGGTCCATCAAAACCCCGATCATCATCCACCAAACGCCACTCCTTCCCTTCCTCTAACTCCTCCGCTTCCCATCCCACCATTCATCGTCTCTTCCCATGTCAGTACTGTCCTCGCAAATTCTACACTTCTCAAGCTCTCGGTGGTCACCAAAACGCTCACAAACGCGAACGCGCAGCTGCTCGTCGTAACCTCGGCGTCATCTCACATTCTCCTAATTCCAACGTCGTCGACGACAACAACTCCACTTTCCTTCGTCCTTATCATCCTTGTAACAGCTTTTACCAAGGATCTGATTCTTCGGAGATTACCGGATCTGCTTGGGGTACTGTACCGGGTCAAGAGCCGTCGTCGATGATGGTTAATGGGTATGATAATCCGTATCCCTATCCGTATCCGTATCCTTTTGAGTACCCGTTTGGTGTTCTTGGTAACGAAAATGGAATCGGCGTCATGGAAGAAGATGAACCTCCTCTCGATCTCTCTCTCCGTCTTTGAAGTCTAAAAGAAAAAGCTCTGTTTGATGCTTTTTTTTGTTTTGTTTAGTTTTTGTTTCATGACTCTTCAAAGTACAAGTTTGGAGCTATGTTTACTTTTTTGATGATCTCTCGGAAAGAGAAAACTAGCTTGCTATGCTACTGCTTTTTGGAATATATGGTGATGATGATCGGTTTTGATTTTAGCTTATGATGCATTTCAAACGAATTAATGATTGTATTAACCATTTCATGCATTCGCGTTATTCAAGCTAAAAGGGAGCTTAATTTCATGTTTAACGGATAATGATGCATGCTTAGGCTGATTTAGGAATAGTTAAGAGATGAGTGATGATAAGTGAGAACTGCGTTTTGGGTGATTGATTTCTGGAGACCAAAAAAATCCGATCATGTTTTGCGACCTCGGTCGTGTTTCCGATTTGAGGAAAATCACTGAACCGCCTTTACAAATTTTGGCACGTGTGGATTCCAACATTTTATCATCACCCACACGTGACTTAAGTCGCGTGAGTTGTGACGTTTGCAGCTATTTTCCCCAAACTAATGCGAGCAAACTGCGTGCCGTTTCGAAGCTTATCAAACAACAATCACTTCTTCTTAATTTACCAGCGCCCGAATGGTTTGAAATCAAATTGGTTTGCTTGGTTTCGAACGTCTATCGCTACAATTCGAATTAGGGTTCACAGATGTTTTGACTTTTGAAAAACCAGCATTTGGTTTGAATAAACCGGTTAGAAATAGAACCGGTATCTGACAGGTGTTATTTTAGGTTAAAGATTATTTCCTTTCCTGGACTCTGTTGTCTATATAACAGAGTAAGAGAGTGCTCTTCTTCCCCACGCAAAATCAAAACCCTCTCTCTCTGTAATTTGAATTTGCTAAGAACATGGTGAAGAAAAGCTCTCTCGGATCTTTCGTTAAGAAAGGTGGCACCAAGCGAAAGATTCCGATTGCAAAAATCGCTAAAAAAGAATCGCTCGCGGTCGCGTATACCAAACGCACCGGTGGTCTCTACAGCAAAACTTCTCAGATTTGTCTACTCGCGGGCCACCAAATAGCAATTCTAGCGACTCCTCCTTCTTCGGAATCCAATGTCTCTTTTTACTCCTTCGGCCACTCATCAGTCGACGCCGTCGTCTCCGCTTATCTCTCCGGACAATCTCTTGGTCCTGTTCCGTCGGAAACCATCAAACAGATGAAGGAAGAAGTTGGTGTCTGTATGGCTCAAAGGGATCTCGGATTAGGGTTTTGGTGGAATGAACATATACGAGAGACTCCCCATGACTTAAGGGACGCGATGAACTCTATGTCTAAGCTAATGACTAAACTTGGTGAATGGGGTGCGGAGGAAGTAATCGATGATCATCAAGGAGACCATCATCATCAAGAGATTCAGTACGAGGACCTGAAGTTTGAAGATGTTGTTTTACACCACGAAAATCAAGTGCTGGATAAAACCCTAAATCTGCAGACCGAATCTACAGTTTGTTGCATTCCTGATGATTATCTCAACATGATAGTTTTCAGCGACAACACTGAAGAGCAAGATCAAATTCAGGCGATTTTTGACAGTTTTGGCGTTACGGACAAACCTGCAGAAACGTTTGATGTTGGTTGCAGCAATAATCAAGAGATGTGTCTTGATCAGTCCAGTAATTTTGATTTGGTGGCATATTTGGAAGATTTGTTCTCAGATGAGGAGGAGTCTACTGAAAGTCCTCTTGTTACTTGGGATCCAAATCTGTGCTCTGTTGATGTCTTGATGAGGGAGACAACGAATCCAAACATAGAGGAGGAGTCTACAGTTTGTTGTGTTACGGACAAACCTGCAGAAACCTTTGATGCTGGTTGCAGCAGTAATCATCTTGATCAATCCAATGATTTTGATTTTGGGACATATTTGGAAAGTTTGTTCCCAGATGAGGAGGAGGAGCCTACTCAAAGTGCTCTTGTTAATTGGGATCCAAGTCTGTGCTCTGATTCTCAACTTGTGGATCATGACTTTTTTGAAGGTGGAGCTAATTCAGTGAGTCACATTAATGATTTGGAAAGTTACTTCTCAGATGCAAGTCCTCTTGTTTATTGGGATCCAAGTCTGTGCTCTGATTCTCAATTTGTGGATTATGGCTCGAGGATGGACACAATGAATCCAAATCTCTTCTCCGATTGTGACATTTTTCAAGGTGGAGCTAATTCAGTGAGTCTCAATGATATGAGTTTCTCTGGCTTTTGCAATTACATTGCATAACAAGGCTATTAACTAGATCTCTATAATTACTTCTTACTAGTATTTGGTCCTTTGTCTATATATTTTTGTTATACTATTAGATTTACTTTTTGTTTCAGAAAGAACGATTTTACCATTTGCCCAAGTGGTTGCATTATAATGTTTAACATTGTAAATTAGGAAAGAAAAATACCTTGATTTTGTTGTCACTATTACATATCAACATTTCAGTTTGAGCTTTTTAAATAGACAATTCACTCATACCATCATTCATAATTTTACAAAGTTTTGGTTATATAAGTGCAGGTGAATAAATGTTAAATTTATGGTCCTTTTGTTTTCGATGCATGTAAGAACTTAATTTTAGTTTAACTTAAAACGAATCTAATAAAAGGAAACAAACACGTTAACCTTTGTCCACAGTCCAATACATGTATGATGATATCTCATTGCCATTAGCCGTGTCCGTCTCCTTCTTGGTTCATTCTTTGTTTTAGATTACTCGAGCAAAACATTTCATCATATTTTTGTTTGCTAAGAAAATACTGTAAAAGAAGTAACTCTAGAGATACAATATTACATTACAATTATAAGTGGTATAAGTACCCAAACGAATGTGGAGAGAATGCTCTTCAACGATCAATATTATCATCCTCATCCTCATCATGATACTCAGAGGAGTCGTCAAGATGTTCTTTTAGTAAATGAGTTTGATTTCCTGTGGAAGAAGCAACCTCCATTTCAGGCAGCTCAAACTCTTCTGGTCTCAATGACAACTGAAAGTCTGGGAGCTCTGGCAAACACTGCATTGCCCTATGGTTTATCATCTTATTATCATTAGCCATCTTGTTTGATATTTAATTGGTCTAAATGCAATAAGACAACACTGTTAAAACACTTACTTCTCTTCTTCTTCAAGCAAGTATCCATACATCTGAGACTTTCTAAAAGCAACTTCTGGAATCTTCTGGGTCAAATGCTTCATAACTCCCCATAAAGGAGGAGCCCTGATATAGAAATATATTGAATTAATCAATCACAGTTTCACATTAATTTTAAATAAATTTGGGGAAATAGAGTGACATAAACCTAGTGACTGGAGGAGCCAAGCAGAAGCTAAAACAAGCCTTTTTGCTCTCTCCCAGAATCTCTGCAGCAGCAAGGAAGCAACACACCGCGCTCACGTGGCAAGCTGGCTCAGTGCCCTTGTCTGTTACTAGTCCATGGTAGTAATATGCAGCAGCCTATTAGGAAAAAAAACAGAACATAACAGAGATATTGATTGTTTAGAAAACAATTACTATGGAATAGATAAGCTGTTTCATCACTTACAAAAATTGTATACATACCTTAGCTTCCAGAAACTTCCAGAAGATAAACCGAAGAAGCTTCTTGGCACATCCATGACTGACTGCTTCACAACCGGACAAGCAATGATATGCCTGAAATGTTTAAGGGATCATTTAGAGGATATTAGAGAGAGAGAAAATATGATATCAAAAAGTGTGCCCCAACTAAGAAGATGAATTAAAAACCTGAGAGAAATAGATGACTTGCTCACAAGCAAGTCTTCTCTTTACAGACAGTGTTGCTTTCTGGCTATCAACTGCCAACCCAAGTTGAATCTCAGTTCCCTACAACCACACTCACAAATTAAAACCCATACAAGATTCTAAATTAGGAGTCAAATTTTTCAATATGTGTAACCTGGCCAAGTGCTTGGATAGACAGAGCTTGCATTACACTCTCCTGCATGTCATTTGGTAATTTACTCCTGCAAAAGTTAGCTATGTAAGTACATTCATCTCAAGCCACATCCAAGATTGTATATGATTGTGCATCATACTTTACATCAGGAGGAAAGCGAGTCAGAATCTCTCTGACACAGAACTCTAAGTATCCAGACACCTTGAGCAGCAAGTCAACCGCATCTCTCCTGCAATCTGTTTCAAAGTGGCATAGTAATGTTCAGGTTTATAGAACCGATCAAAATAGAGGTAAATATGAAGTGTGAAGAGCAAAGAGGCCAGACCAGTGGAGACCACACGGAGGCCATTGCCAGAAACAGAGGAATCTTTTGGAATCATGAGAGAGTTAGCTTCAGTCAAAGCCAAGGTGGCCATCATATGGATCACTGCTAACATCTCCATCCACAGGTTTGTGAAACATATCTCTCCCTGTACACACATTCACATCGTTAAAGCTAACAAAACAAACAAAATCCAATTCCTCAGGCTAGGCTTAATTTTATCGGAAACGAACTTACTCGTCGACCATCTCCAAGTGTTTTCCATTTGAACTCCATACATCCCTCCATTCCATCATTCTCTACAAAGTTATACAAAATAAATCTATATCAGTATCTGATCTACAACACACGAAACTGTTTTAGCTTAGTAAAAATTTGCAAACTGGTACCTTTCTTGATAAGACCGTTTAGAAGAGACAAGTATTCCTCCAAAGGCGTACGCAACTCAGAGATAGCAGAACCTCCTGCAATTAATAATATGCTTCAAAATACGAAACCTTTTACTTAGAACGCAAGAAAAGGGGAAGAAGATGTATGTTCTCATTACTCCACACCTGTGTCCTCAGCCACTAACTGAATCTGATTCCTTAGACATGTCAATCGATCGATGGTTGCCTTGGGAGCAACGCCTTTGAGCTGGCGATGAAGATCAGATTGAACAGGAACACGGAACTGAAGAACAAACACTACAGATTCCTGAATGATCCTCTTCTTGCTGTTCTTCCTTCCGACAACAGCATAAGCAGATGTAGCACACCCCATGCTTCTCTCTCTCTCTCTCTCTCTCTCTCTCTTCTATGTTTTTTGTTCACAACATATCATCCTACATATACGGACACATACACACACAACATAGACAAGTAGATGCTAAACTATGGAGGTTGAAGGACAACCTGAAGCGGTTAGATCCGGATTTTGGAAGCTTTTAAAGAGTAAAATATGAAAAGGAGAAGTTTGTGGAAGAGAGAATCTCAGAGAGAAGTGAGCATGTGTGAAGGAAGATTGGTTTGAAGGTTCCAAAGAATGATTATGAGAGAGAGAAGAAGAAGGTGATAGAAACAGATTTACTTAGGTTTTCAGAGTTCGATGCAATCCTCCCACATGCTCACTATTCAATGGCAAATGGGTAGCAGTGTAGTAGATACTAAATTAATTTACCCAAGAAATTAAAAGAAAGGGCCACATGCCTTGCGGTTTAATCTAAGTTTTAATTATGTTTCTTATGGGAATATGTGAGTTTTAATTCCCACTTGCTAAGTTTTTATTGGCTCTTCCTAGTACTTTCTCGTTGACTTCTTTTCTTAACCTTGCCGCCACCTTGATTAACTAAATCAAATCAACACTTTTCTCTCCTTTCACTCTTTTTTACCTTCCTCCTAAATGGTTACATAACATCTATGGTCAATGGGTTGTCTGCGTAAACCACCCCGTACTATGTCAACTCTTGCTGAGACCCCCTGTACTATTTTGTTCTTTGATAAACATCACGAACTAATAAGATGAATCATTTTACTACACAAACTTTATTTTGTCTCGTCGTATAACCACCTTAAATCGAACCGGTGCTAAACCAGAAAATTAGCGTTTTGAAATCACGTTTTGATATTAATTAATTTGTTAAAAAAATAATTAAAAACACGGTAAATCAAACACGATACTAGTGAGAAGTTAGTGTTTTTTTAATTTGATTTACCGTGTTTTTAATTATTTTTCTCTCCTTTCACTCTTTTTTACCTTCCTCCTAAATGGTAACATAACATCTATGGTCAATAAGTCCTTGAACAAATGAACCGTTTGCTTTGTATAAACGTTTTTATTCTCTCAGTTATAAATCAAATGTTGCTTTAAAGAAATAAAAACAAGTCATTTTTATTAACTTTTAGCAAAACAATATCTTATTTTTCCCTTTATTAATTGAATAAAAATATTAAGTGGTATTTAACTATTTTCTTAATTCCTTTGAAAAAATAAAAAATAAAAACATTTTAAGATTTGAAATAGAGTAGACTTTGTAATTAAACAAGATAATTGATTAGAAGATGGTATCTACATGATTATAAAATATCTGAATCCAATCAAATCTGAAATCAGAGAAGAAACATGTTAGATTGAGGCAGAAAACAGCCTGTGTTTAACAAGTTGATTCGCATCTGAACTATTAAAATGGGCTTGT
This sequence comes from Odontarrhena argentea, assembly GCA_900406245.1. Taxonomy (NCBI): domain Eukaryota; kingdom Viridiplantae; phylum Streptophyta; class Magnoliopsida; order Brassicales; family Brassicaceae; genus Odontarrhena; species Odontarrhena argentea. Next base: position 8,164 of record OVAF01000429.1, on the reverse strand, counting down.
TTTAATTGGGCCCATTATTAAGAGAAAAAACAATTGGGCCCATCATTGACTTTTTTTTGTTTGGTTGAGAGTTGTGAGTCAGTGATGTTAATATTGTCGTCGTCGGAGGGTTTACAAGCGGAGGAAACCAATCGTAGATCTAAATTAGCAATCTGCCTACCAAATCCCAAACAATCTTCATCGTTCCAAGATGGCTCTCTCCTTCGCTAAGCTTCTGATCTCTGCCATGGCGGTTTTCATGCTTGTTTCCGCTTCGTTCGCGTCCGAGGAAGTTCCGTTCATGGTGGTCCACAAGAAAGCTACTCTCAATCGCCTCAAATCTGGCGCAGAACGTGTCCTCGTTTCCTACGACATCTACAACCAAGGATCGTCGTGAGTTCTCTAGATTTTCTCGATTTCCTTCCGCTTTCATTTTCCGATTCGTGTTTAGATTTTGATTGCATTGATAGATTGAGACATCATGCTTGAGATATTGCTAGATCTACAGTAGTCGAGATTGATTTGCGTAGGAGGATTTGATGCGATCCCCGTTTGTTACTCAGAATCTTGAATTTTCGTTTGGGAAATTGCGTTTTTGGATTTTGAGATTTGTCAAGAATTTCTGTGAAATGTGTTAGATAATTTTGGTGTTGTGTTCTCAGGACGGCTTATGATGTGTCTCTTACTGATACCACTTGGGATAAAGCCACCTTTGAGGTTGTTAATGGAAACATTTCAAAATCATGGGAAAGACTTGATGCGTGAGTTCTTCTTCGTAAATCATACATCTTTCAATGGCTGCCTTAGCTTTTCCTTTTCATCACTAATCTGATATTTGTGACTCTGTGTGTAGAGGAGGTATTCTGTCTCATTCCTTTGAATTGGAGGCTAAGGTTAAAGGACTCTTCTACGGTGCTCCTGCTGTGGTTACTTTCCGCATCCCCACAAAGCCTGCTCTTCAGGTTTGTGTCTGTTTCACTTTTCACAACTTCGTACTGTAACAATCTATCCTAAACTTATAGCACCTGGAACTAGTATAAGTAACTAAGGTTTATAAGTTTGTGTGGCTCTTAAGTGAAGCTTTCTAATCAGAATTACTTTCTTCTTTACTCACCATTCTAATCTGGTTTTGTGGTTTGTAGCAAGCATACTCTACTCCAATACTACCTCTAGACATCCTCGCAGACAAACCACCAACCGACAAGTTTGCCCTGGTAAATTTGTTTATTTAAGGACTTTTCTTTCGATCATCCCCTTCAATGTTATTTTCTTTCCATTACTGACTTCTGTTGTTGTCATGTGTTGTATCATATTGCTCTTGATGCTGCTGAAATAATCTCAGGCCAAGGTAAATGATATTTTTAATTGCACCCTTCTCCCAGTGATATTATCAAATGAAACAATTCTCATCGTACATTGTTTTAATTGTTTGCAGAGGATATTCGCGAAATATGGGTCTCTCGTCTCGGTGATCTCGATGGTAGTTTTGTTCATACACCTGATTGCAAGTCCGTCAAAGTCCAGCGCGGCAAAAGCAAGCAGCAAGAAGAAGAGGTAATTTGGTGAAATGAAAGTGAGAAAGGTTGGTACGGTGCTGTCTTGTGTTTAGCAATTAAGCACAGTTTCAAATCCTGTAAGAACAATAGAGCACACTTTACTTTTGTTGTTGCGGAGTACTGTTTCAAAGAGTTATTTTGTAATGTTTCTGTGAGAGCATAGTCATGGAGATCTCTTTTATTTTGGTTTTCGCCTTCTGCATTTTTTTCTTTTTCTTTTTTTGTCAGCATTCTCATTTACATATTCTGGTTAATCTTTGTTGCATAGTAAAAAGTCTCTCGCTCTTCGCTTGTTCGAAGAGTCTCATTAACTAACTGCTTTGGATCCTGCTTGATAGTATAGCCGCTCTCATAGATTTTATTCGAGTTATTGGTTAAGCTTCATATCCTGCTTGATGGTATAGCCGTTTTCATAGATTTATTTGAGTTATTGGTTAAATTTTATGGTTTTGGTTATTATAACTTATTATTTGTTTGGTATTCGTTATTGAAGTTGAAAAAGTAAGAGGTTCCGTGTGTTAAATTTGAAAGAGCTGTTGTGATGTATGTTTAAGCTTACAAGCCCCACTTAGCCAGTGATGATGACTAATATACATTGAAGTTATGTATGTCTGTATGCATGTCTATGATGGTTTGAGTTTGAGCGTACAAAGCCACAAGCTCCAACATCTTCGATTTTCCTTCAAACTCATAGGTTCGTTACGTTGGCTTCTAATCAGATATGTTGAAATCCTGGTCTCTCTCTGTCTTTGTTCTTTCCCTTTATAAAACTGATGTCTACTACTTTAAATATAGATGATTTGGATCTTGTTCTCTCGACTGAAACAAAACTAATTTATTTATTTTACAAAGCAAGTCTTTTGATTTTGTTTACGGAATAGCTGATGATTTGGATCTTGTTCTCTCGACCCAAACAAAATTAATTTATTTATTTTACAAAGCAAGTCTTTTGATTTTGTTTACGGAATAGCTTTCCCGGTAGCTAACACACCGTGCATAACTAGAGACGAGACTGAGAGAAATAAAAAAAAATCCGGTTAATAATGGTTTTTGAGCCCTGATAAGTTTGCTACTTGTTGTTGAGTCTAATTAGTTGGATCAAATACGTATATTAGCTAAATGAACATCAAAGCCCGTCTAGCTCAGTTGGTAGAGCGCAAGGCTCTTAACCTTGTGGTCGTGGGTTCGAGCCCCACGGTGGGCGATTTGTATTGTTTTTTTTTTTTATCATATTTTTGTTAAGTATGGATTAAACTTTTTATTTTTAGATGAAAAAGTGTATTTATATATATATATATATATATATATAACTTACAAAAAAAAAAAATAATCTTAATGTTTATTAGCAATAATTTATAGTAGAATTTAAACAAAAAATATATAGACGATATTTCAATCTTCATATACAAACCATAGTTAAAGGTTTAGTGTTTTTTGTTTCTAAAAAAAATACTCCCTCCGTTTTATAATAAGTGTCATTTTGGAGGATTTTTTCCGTTTCACAAAAAGTGTCGTTTTACATTTTCGATGCAGTTTTTAACATTAATAACCTATTTTGACCCTGGGTTTAATGAAGAATATGAAGAGTCAACTAACTTTTTAGGGGTATTTTAGAAAATTTAATATGTTTTATTAATCCTCGTGAATATAGTTAGGATGACACTTATTTTAAAACAGAGGGAGTATTAGATTAGTTCATTCATTTTGTAATAGAATAGATGTTAATAACTCAAAAATCCAAACAAAAATGATACATACTCAAAACTCCAAGGTTAAAATATTTACGTCTACTTAATATTGATTATGACAAAGATGAAATAATAATACTCCAAATAGTTATATATAATAAAATGGTTCTCGTATGAACTCTTTTCAATATTTAGAAACAAACAGAGATGACATAGTAGAAAATTTAGTGACTCGTTTCAACAAAGTAAACTTAGTAAAATAAAATATACATCACATCCTATTTTTATACAATTTTTTAATAAACATACAATATATATATATATATATATATCAAAATTATGATGATTAATTTATGTTATTATTGAGATTATATTTTACACTAGAATTTCAAAAAAATTATTATTTTATTATATTATCGAATGTTGTCATTTTTTTACAGTAACCCGATTTAGAACTAGAAAATTTTATAAATTTATAGTAGTTGTTAATTTATGGAGGTTGTACTATATGTTGGAAAAGTGATAAAAGCGGTCCCCAAAATTTGCCTTGTAACGTAGGAAAAAAGTCGACATATTACTTTGTAATGTAGTAAACCGACCTTTGCCTCTTCCCAAAAGCCATTTTCTCGTCTCCGTTCATCAACTTCTCAAGCCCCTCTTGTCTTGCCACGTGAAACTCGCTCATTTATCAATTTATTGCCGCTAGATTTTGTTATTACATTTATGAAATTTGTATCACATAATGATTGAACATCAAAGACAATAATTACTATTCTAAGTATTTTTAAAAATCTAAAAAATTAGGACTTTTACAAGATATTGAATTTTTTGAATGAAGATCTTGTTGAATTATGTATTTGTAATAATAGGTTGCCATCCATTGTTTCTAACGTAGTCAAATTATAACATAATGCATTGTTACTATTTATATAGTTCTATCGTTTTATTATTATTATTATAGATGATATAATTGCATATAATAATTAATAAAGCTGGATACATTTAAGGTTATATTGTTGTTTTAAAAATATATTAATTCTTATTAAGAATACGTATGTATTGTCCTAACCTTTGTCATTTGTGTTTTTGTAGCCATTTTTTATTTATTACAAAACAATTACTTAAAAGTATTAGAAAATAAAAAAATACGTAAAAAAAATCTCAATAATTCAAAAGTTGGTATGCATTATTATAACATGTGCATGCGATATCTTTCACAATTAAACTTTAAAATTTAATAAATAAATTCTATAAATTTACTATATATATGCATGACATGTAAGTACGTTTGAATATCGGAACACATATTCACATGGAGAGAGTTGAGATTCTTGCCAAAGCCGGGTTAACGGAGGTCCCTTCCAAGTACATCCAGCCACCGGAGGCTCGACCTAACCTCCATGGCGTCGGGGACGCGAGTGAGGTTCCAATCATCAGCCTCTCGAGCTCTTATTCTGCGAGGGAAGCCATCGGACGTGCATGCCGTGATTGGGGAGCCTTCCACGTGGTGGACCATGGCATCCCCATCGAGCTTCTTGATCGGATGAGGGCTGCAGGGCTCTCCTTCTTCAAGGATTGTTCCACGGAAGAGAAGCTCCGATACGCGTGTGACCCCAAATCTGTCAAATCCGAGGGTTATGGGAGCCGCCTGTTGGTCAGCGACAAGGACGACACTGTTCTGGACTGGAGGGACTACTTTGAGCACAATACCTTCCCACTCAGTCGCCGTGACCCTAGTCGGTGGCCCGCCTCTCCTCCTGACTACAGGAAAGCTATGGGAGAATATGCTGATGAGATGAAGAAGCTGGCTCAGAAGCTATTGGGGCTCATCTCACAGAGCCTCGGCCTTCCTAGTTCAGCCTTAGAGGATGCTGTTGGTGAAATCTATCAGAATATCACTCTTTGCTACTACCCTCCTTGCCCTCAGCCTGACCTCACCATTGGTCTCCGATCCCATTCCGACTTAGGTGCCATTACTCTCCTGATTCAAGATGATGTTGAGGGCCTTCAGATTTTCAAGGATGACCAATGGTTCACTGTTCCTCCTTTGTCCAACGCCATTGTCGTTCTCCTATCCGATCAAACTGAGGTTTCTTTTCTTTGTAAGACATATTTTTCATCATTGTTTGCTCATCATGTGTTCATTAATTCCTCCGTGTGCATGCAGATCATAACCAATGGCATATACAAAAGTGGTCAACATAGAGCCATAACTAATGCGAGTCGGGCTCGGTTATCAATTGCCACTTTTCATGATCCCCCCAAGACTGCAAAGATAAAACCAGCTTCTCTCCTCATTAGCCAAGCCTCCCCAGCTCGTTACAGGGAAGTTGTGTATGGCGAATATGCTTCTTCATGGTACTCCCAGGGTCCACAGGGGACACGAAACCCTGATAATTACCTCCTTTAATCTTAATATCCAAGCTTTGTTCGGGGACCATCTTTGTGTGTTTCTTTTCTTTTTCTCAACTTGCATTGCTCACAATAAGCCTTCTCTTCCATCTCCTTTCTTTCATACGGCAAATGTGTTAGCCGATCATGTAGCCAAGCGTGCGTTGTTGTACTCTCTCTACTTGTCCCCATGTTTGAGTTTTAATAAGTGGAAAATGTACTATATAATAATAATCATGAAATAATAAACATGTGAGTGTTAGTATTATANTGCGTTGTTGTACTCTCTCTACTTGTCCCCATGTTTGAGTTTTAATAAGTGGAAAATGATGTACTATATAATAATAATCATGAAATAATAAACATGTGAGTGTTAGTATTATATATATATTTATACTTCATTAGCGCCATTTTTCATCCGTTTAACCAGCTTACCATTTCTTTATATATACATATATAGACACGACAACTCGTTTGAAAAACAAAAATTATATATGCAATAATTATGAAACCATCTGGTAAGACAACTCAGAATATTTTGAAGTTGCAAGTGCTCATTTTCTCTATGTTTTCATATGANTTAAAAATTATTTTAATTTTTAAAAAAAAAAAAAAAAAAAACCATGAAATAATAAACATGTGAGTTTTAGTAATATATATTACTCCCTCCGTTTCATAAAGAAGAATTTTCTAAGAAAAAAATTATGTTCCAACAAGATGAATTTTCTCTGTTTTCAATGCAAAATTGTTAATTTCAAGACGTATTAATTGAGTTTTAAGCATAACTATTGGTTTAGATTTATTGGAAAATGTGTAATGCTGAAAAATTGTGTAATATTAATTTTTTTCTTAATATGTGTGAAATATACAAAAAATTATCTTTTTTAAAACAGAGGGAGTACCTCATTAACGCCATATTTCATCCGTTTAACCGGCTTACCATTTCTTTATATCTTATTAAATAAAGTTGAATGCACTTAATGTGAGCTCGACATACGTAGCACAATTATAACTCACGAGGTCGTGCCACGTGTTATTATTTTAACAAGATTTTTATAAGTGTAATTTGTTATTTTCAGTTTTTCAAAAACCAAAATAAATTAATTAAAATATATGTTTTAATTTATATGTTTTTCAACTAAAATATTTGTACGGGTAGTAATTTAGAATCTAATCACACATATAAAAATTATGCGGGTTGTGAATTACAAAATCTAAATAAGATATGATATGCTATTTTTTAGGTAATGAATAAAATATGATATTAATAAAAAAAGATTAAAATATTTATACCGTTCATAATTTAAAATCTAACCGCACATACAAAAATTACACAAGTTAGCGATTTCAAAATATAGTTTTAATTATTCATCCCCATATTTATGCGGGTCCTAAAGTAATGCATTATGAAGAGACAACTTAAGATATCGCCCACGGTCCCAAGTATCTTGAAGTTGCAAGTGCTCATTTTCTCTATGTTTTCATATGAAACCAATGAACGATATTAATTTGTAAAAAAAAAAACAAAAAAAATATCAGTGTACCAATCATGAACCAAGTTGAGTGGTTGATAACAAAAGACGTTTTCTGACTGGTTGTCAATTTAACACGAGCTAAACAGGCAAAAAAAAGATGTGGCGAAAGACAAAGGAGATAAAGGGTGAGTGTAACATAACAATGCGTCTCAAGAAGGAGACAAGGTATGATGATAATGCATGCTTACGGAAAAGGCGATATTATCTACAAGGGAGAATTAATGTAAGCCTCCCAAAGTGATTTACAACACCTTTTTAATTTTTCTATTATTGGTAATACTAGGAGAGATTAGACCATCTACACTCCTAAGACCCATATTTAAGTTTCTTAAATGTATTTTATTAATATTTTTTCAAAGTGATTTTAGATTTACAACACCTTTTAATTTTTCTATTATTGGTAATACTAGGAGAGATTAGTGTTGGGGCTAGATATTATTATGTTCTGGTTTAAATGAATCATAATAAGAACATCGCATGTTATTAATTAGTCTAGATGAATCTCTTAACGTTACTGGTTAATTAAAATGATGGATGACTATATATATATTTAGGCTTGCTTCTACTATGACTCGCCTAATATATATACATGAAAAATCCATATCTCGGTTTAGAAATCAAAGCAAGTAGCCAATGGATTTTTAAAATATATAGGGTGTAGTTTTTCAAGATGTTTGTTGATAAGTTCTCAAATTCAATATATTATAGTACTATTTCTTTTGGGAAAATATCATCTTTACCACTTTTAAGTCGTTGTTTTCACATGTACCATATTTAAGAGAAATGTTTTCAATATTGCACTTTTACGATTACGGTTATTCCAAAATTACCCTCTTGTCAAATTCACGCGATTGATTTCTTCTTCTCCCTTTCGTCGTCACTTCTCCTCCTCTCCTCCGTCAATGTCCGCCGTAGTCTCCGATAGTACGAATCCTCTTATGCAGGGATTCAATTTCTTTTTGATTCTGTTGATGCTCAACATGTTCGTCCTGCGATTCGTACTCTTCTGCAACAA
>OVAF01000428.1:0-41810 GCA_900406245.1 Odontarrhena argentea | reverse complement strand
TAAAATTATAATTTTAAATATTTGTAAATGTTTTTAAATATTTTATAGGGTTTTAGGCTTTATGATTTTAGGGTTTAGGGTGTGAATAACCAAAGAAAAAGAAAATTAAAAAGTAACTAGATTAGATATGCTTCATTAACGTTTTCTAAGCATATATATGTAGTACTGTTTTGTTCCTTTAATTAATTGTATCGTAGTGGGTAAAACTGGGCATTTAAACAATGACCGCGAAACGTAGCTTGAGGACCATTATGCGTAGCCAGTGACGATCTATAGTCCTTCAAACATAATAATGAAGGTTTAAGTTTTTTTTTTGGGGGATCAATAATGAATATTTAAGCTGGAGTATATAATTAATTATACATAGAGTATAGGTGGAGTAGGACCAATCAGTCGTCAAAAAGATAATGTGCATAATTCTTGATCAGACTGTGATGGGTTTTGCATGAATCATGATTAATCAATGATCTTAATAACTCTAGCATAATCTTTATTCTATATTTATTCTTACTAAACAGTATAAAAAATGATACAATTAAGAAGTCACTAAATTCTATCTAAGTGGTCAGTCACTGATATAATAATATAATCTTTCCTTTTTTTTTTCTGACCAAAATATAAACCCTAAAATCTTAAATATTAAACCTAAATATTTTTCAAACACTAAACCTTAGACCTACAAAATTTCAACTCCAAATTCTAAACCCTAAAACCTTAAACGAACACTATATCATAAAAGTGGTACATTTGAAAAAAAAAATAGTGGTAGATTTGAAAAATGTAACTTAAAATGTGGTATTTATGTCAATTTCTCAAATTTGTCGGCCATTTAATTCCGAAAGTGATTGATTTGATATGGTGCCGCCCACGTGAATCAAGTATTCAGATTTCCATTGCCAGTACGATGAGATTTTTGAATCATAGTTAGCAGCAATAATTGACATTTTGCTTTCCACACTAAAACTATATTTAAATGATAACAGAAAAATATCACTTTGAGAGAAAAATATAAAGATGGACATCATTTCAGTATAAACTCTGTTCCTCTTCTCTTGTTTTATCTTATCATGTTTTCTAATCTTCTCAACCGCAAGATCCAGACAGAGATTAATGCACTTATGGTAATAAATATTTTTTAACATAATTTGTTTGCAGTTAAACAATATCCAAACGTTTGAGGCACATTAAATAAGCCACTACAAGAATAAACTCATAGGTGATGAAATCTACAAGCTTATAAACTTCTTGGTCAAAGACAACGCAGAAAACTACAAGTTGTTGTCTCACAAGTTTCTTATACAATTCACCCAACTAACCACAATTGATAATGTCAATTAGATTGGTCATTCTATTGCAAGACAGTACTTTAGAATACGTACATTCTTGAAATTTGGAAAAGCAGTCGACATAAACAAAGATTTATATGGTAAATATCTGATTTATACCATACACAGACACAAATTTTAGTTAAACTATCATAATGTTGTAATTACACACGTCTTTTGTGTAGATGTTATTGGAAAAGTGATACTTATTGATTATGACAACTTCATTAGCCCAAACTTATATGGTCAAGTTACTGATGGTGTGATTAAAGGAGGCAAAATAGAAGTTCAGCTTAAGCTCAAAGAGTAAGCACCTCTTTTCCTTAACTTACACATCTTAAATACATAGAAATTTTGTTTTACACCTCTTTGCATTTTTAATTTGAGGATCAATTGTTCGTTTAACTCTCTCTTTAGGGTGTTGTTGCAGCTAAATTTAAGTTTTTTTTTTTAAATAACAGAAAACGACGTCAAAGATATCGTGCTCCTACTATTGACTATTGTCAACACAAGAATATTAGTGGCAATCTTTAATTTATAATTTTCAATGCCTGCAATATTTCAAATCAAAAACCATCTTTTATTTGAATGATATAGATGACAATGATATTGAACCAAGTGTTGAATACTTGACTTGGTATATACATAATCACATACCTAGACTTATTACTAAAAATCTTATGTTTTGTCGCCAAAAAATATTTCTAATTCAAGGTTGGGGAAAGATGGTAATGATTCTATACTTGCGGACAACTTCGCCTCAAAGGTTACAAAAGTATTTAAAAACTCTACAAATTTCATAAAAACAACACTCCACAAGTATAAGCATTGAGATCAACATTGTTACTTTTGTTTTGTATCCAACTTTGAAATATGTATTCTAAATGAACGAGCTGATAAAAAAGAGAAAATAATATACCTAATATTATGAGAAAATATTTCAAAAATGTTAACAAAAAGACATATTCTAAAACCATTTACATGTTTTATAAAAAACGAAAAACTTATAAAACAATAATGAAAGGAATTTATTCTATATTGTCATCGAATTGATACTCTGAAAAATTACAAAGCCATAATGTATATTAAGTGAATCATTAAATATTAATCCACACTAAAATAAAATGACAAAAATATGTTACATAAATTGACTAACACCTACACGCGTGTAGCACGGGTCTAAGACCTAGTTAATATGAGAATGACTTTTCAACTTTCTTTAATCATATAAAATATTAATATCATAAATAACTAATATATGATATTAATTTTTAGTTAATAAATGAAAAGTTAATAATAATTGTACATACCATGTCATTGATGATGTGTCATCACCAAAAGAGAGAAAAGCTAAACACGAGTCATATTTATTTAAAAATTGATTTCTAGGTGATTAAAAAAAAAGATAAACCGTGTATAAAAAGGTACCTTCGCCACCTCCTAAATACATCATCACTCAACGTTCTCGATCTTCCTCAGTTCTAGCATAAGAGGTACGTAAAGCTCTCTCTTCATGTTTTATAGCATTCTCTATATGTAGATTTGTCTTAAACATATGCTGAATAAGTAATGATCGATGCAAATAAAATGATTTGGAAATTAAATTAACACTATATATTTATGTTATTCTCTATGCATGATGTAGAAAATATTCATCAAAATTGGTCATGGCATACAAGCTTGAATACCAAGGTGGTTCTGGAGGCCAAATTTGGGACGATGGTTTTTACACCGGTGTTAGGACGCTGTACTTTACAATCTATTCAGATGACATTATGTCTTTTCAAGTGGACTACGACAACAATGGCAAAGTTGTAACGCGTGAGCATGGGCAGAGGAAAGGAGACCAGATGGAGGTCCTTAGACATGTTTATACTTGTGTATATACATATATTTATTGTTCGATAGTTTTAAAGTACTAACTGTTATATATCGCAGTTTGCACTAGATTTTCCAGATGAATATATCACATCTGTTGAGGGGAGCTATGACCCGGTCCCTGGTAAAGACAAAATAAACATCGTTAAGTCGTTGGTCTTCAAAACTTCGAAGGGGAGAACCTCTCCCACATTTGGAAGAGTCTTTAAGGACAAATTTGTGCTAGAGAATTTTGGCCTGGCTCTTGTCGGGTTCCATGGACGGGCTGGTGTACACATTGATGCTCTTGGAGCATATTTTGGTTCGCCTACCATAGAGAAACTTCAAGCAAAAGGTGGTGATGGAGGGGTTCTATGGGACGATGGTGCTTACTCCGGTGTTAGGAAGTTGTACTTTTCAATCTATTCAGGTGATATAATGTTTTTTCAAGTGGACTACGACAACAATGGCGAAGTTGTGACGCTTGAGCATGGGCAGAGGAAAGGAGACCAGAAGGAGGTCCTGCTTATACATATTTATATCTGTGTACACACACATATATATATATATATATATTGTTCGATAGCTTTTGAGTACTAACTTTTATATCTTGCAGTTTGCACTGGATTATCCAGATGAGTATATCACATCTGTTGAGGGGAGCTATGACCCGGTCCCTGGTCAAGATAAGATAAACATCGTTAAATCGATGATTTTCAAAACATCAAAGGGGAGAACCTCTCCCACATTTGGAACAGTCTTTAATGACAAATTTGTGTTGGAGTGCGCTGGTTGGGCTCTTGTCGGGTTCCATGGACGGGCTGGTGTACACATTGATGCTCTGGGAGCATATTTTCGTTCGCCTACCATAGATAAACTTCAAGCAAAAGGTGGTGATGGAGGAGTTCTGTGGGACGATGGTGCTTACACCGGTGTTAAGAAGTTGTACTTTTCGATCTATTCAGGTGATATAATGTTTTTTCAAGTGGACTACGACAACAATGGCGAAGTTGTGACGCGTGAGCATGGGCAGAGGAAAGGAGACCAGAAGGAGGTCCTTAGACATATTTATATCTGTGTACATATATATATATTGTTCGATCGATAGCTTTTGAGTACTAACTTTTATATCTTGCAGTTTGCACTGGATTATCCAAATGAGTATATCATATCTGTTGAGGGGAGCTATGACCCGGTCCCTGGTAAAGATAAGATAAACATCGTTAAATCGATGATTTTCAAAACATCAAAGGGGAGAAACTCTCCCACATTTGGAACAGTCTTTAATGACAAATTTGTGTTGGAGTGCGCTGGTCGGGCACTTGTCGGGTTCCATGGACGGGCTGGTGTACACATTGATGCTCTTGGGGCATATTTTGGTCCGCCTCCTCGTCCTCTCACAGAGTAACTTCAAGGAAAAGGTGGTGATGGAGGAGCCTTGTCGGACGATGGCGTGTTCACCACTTGATCAAGTTTGATATGTGTGTTGCTTTAATGTCTTTCATCTCTTCCCCTCTTCACCGTTTGTGTCGTCTCTCATGTTTTTATTTCGGCTTCTCTTTTCAGCTTTTTGCAATCTCGTGTAATAAAAAGCAAGGTTTTCAAAACCGGGCTAAGTTTTTCATTTTAATCAAAATAATAATTATGTCAATTTATAGACGACTATTTTGAGCTAACACTTTAACACTAGTTAAATTGTGAAACTAATTAATTATCATGATATGAAAAGTCAAGAAAAGTTATAGTTAATTGATCAGTAAATTTACAAGAAAATTTACTACTAAATTCAAAACGTTCTTGAAAAGAGACTAAATAGAAGTTCATATCGAACCTGAATACATGAAGAAGACAAGAATACAAGATGATTATATATATATATATATATATATATATATATATATATGTTTTAAATATTTTGTACTCGACCATTTTTACTAAGTAGATGACCATGTGTTAGTAATTTGAAAACTCTAATCCATTACAATAAAATTATAAAAATAGAGGACTATATTTGAGATATTTGTGTAAAACTAATTATATAAAGTAGATGACCAGTGGCGTTTGTACCCATCCATCAGAAACCCTAAGCGTCAAATAATATGGCCACGTTCGTAACCACGATCAAATAATAAAATGGTAATTAAATGTTTATTTTAAAAATTAAATATTAAGCACATGACTAAGAATTGATAAATAAATAAAACACATATGGCATTATGTTCGCCTACACGACTTGTTACGGAAATTTCAGAAATGCTCCTTTTCGTGTACCTCTATAAGAATTTCTATACAAAATTAATATTTCATATACTCTTTTTAAGTGTAAGCTATTTAAACCAAACCTTTTTTTTTTATCAGGGATGGGTTTTAGAATTCTTAAAATCTAAACTTTAAAAAGGGTACGTTTTGACCCCCTAAATCTGAATTCTAAACCCAAATTTTTAAATAAACAATAAGCACTATTTTTTTTAAGGGTTTAATCTTAAAACCTAAATTATGAAAACCTTTAACTAAATTTAAACTCTAATATTTTTCAAAACCCGAAGTCTTAAAACTATAATCTCGAACAAATTTTTCAATTTGTATATAAAGTATTTTGAATTAGTGAGTAGGATGAAAATATTTAGTGGGGCATTGAAGAAAAAAAATATGTAGGCATTTTTTAAACAAATTTCATCTTTAATGCTCTCTCTGTTTTAAATTAAGTGTCAACATGGACGACAACTATGATGAACGGTAAGACAAGAAAAATTTTGGTGGCTCAACATGTTATTTTTTGGGTGACCCTAACTCTCCAAAATCCACGTATTGTTTATTCTTGTATTACAGTTTGAGCTTGATTATCCTAGTGAATTTCAAATCACGTTAAGAACAAGAAAGCTTTAAAGATCAACTTATCTTTATTGATTTAGAAACTTCACAAAACTAAATCTTTCTCTCAAGTCTTATTGAACATCTCTCCATAGACTAAGCTATATATAGGTTTACGCAACTCCTTAACCTAATAAAAATATGAATCCTTATTAGATACGTCTTTATCTAAACATGATTTTGTATTTATCTCTAAAAGCATCTTCTTTAAGAGATAACTTGCACCGCAAGTCTTGGAATTATCCAACATTCTCCCCTTAATTCCAACATGAACGCCGGGTAAGTGAATAGCTTGAACTCCGATTAAGCTCCTCATCTCCTTGAACTTGATCTTAGCTAAAGCCTTAGTGAGAATATCTGCCTTCTGCTCCACGCCTGGTACGAACTCGACTTCTATATGTTCGTTCTCAACACACTCTTGGACGAAATGATAGTGTCGAAGTATATGCTTACTCTTCCCATGCAACACTGGATTTTTCGTGAGAGATATGGCAGATTTGTTGTCAACTCTTAGCAAGACCTTCTCGTCTTCTGCTCCTAGTATCTCGATCAACAGCTCTTTAAGCCATATATATTGCCTGCCTTGCTGCCTCCGATGCGGCCATATACTCTGCCTCACATGACGACATCGCGATAGTTTGCTGCTTCATGGATGTCCATGAGATAGGTGATGAACCAAAATAGAAAATGTACCCCGCTGTACTTCGTCCGTCGTCGACATCGATATTGTGGCTACTGTCGCTGTAAAGTTCGGAGATGGCTCGTATGTCAATATTGTCGGCAAAGAATCTATATTTTTTATAGACAAGACGGGTGGGAGAAGGACACTCAATGACATCTATTACATACCGGAGCTTAAACACAATATCATTAGCTTGGGACAAACGACGGAAGAAGGGTGTGAAGTGAACATGAAAGGCAACGCTTTAACACTAAGGGATCCAAGTGGGAGACTTCTAGTTCGTGTCATAAGATCAGCAAACCGACTTTACAAAACGCCGATGGAGATCGGCTATCCGAGGTGTTTACTCGTACAAGGGAAAGATATTACAAAGACTTGGCATGCAAGACTTGGTCATGTAAGCATTAGAGTTATGAACAACATGATTAAGAAAGAGATGGTACGTAATTGGTATGCCACCAAATCTGCATGAGAGGGAGATTTGTGACGTGTGTTTGACCGGAAAACAAACGAGAGTTGTGTTTCCCACAAAAACAGCCTATCGGGCAACTCGAGCCTTGGAGTTAATACACGGAGACTTATGCGGACCAATAACACCATCAACACCAGCCAATAATCGATATGTATTCGTTCTTATCGATGACTTTTCAAGGTACATGTGGTCGATCTTGTTAAAGGAAAAGAGCGAAGTGTTCGATCGGTTTAAAAGGTTTAAGGAGCTAGTTGAAAAGCAAACATGTCTATCCATCAAAACCTTTCGCACCGATAGAGGAGGAGAGTTTACCTCATCGGATTTCAATCGTTTCTGCGAAGAAGGAGGAGTCGCAAGACTTCTAACTGCGCCATATACACCACAACATAATGGTGTAGTCGAAAGGAGAAACCGAACTTTGATGGAGATGACAAGAAGTTTACTTAAGGCTATGAAACTTCCGAATGAGATGTGGGGTGAAGCACGTAAGGCATTCAACATATCTTATCAATAGAGTTCCCAGCAAAGCTTTGAATGGTCAAACACCGTATGAATGCTACACGAAAAATAAACCCAACATTGCACATCTAAGAGTATTTGGTTGCGTAGCATATGCAAAAATCACCACACCGCATCTGAAGAAGTTAGATGACAGGTCAAAGATGGTGGTATATCTTGGAACAGAGGAAGGTTCTAAGGCATATCGACTCTACGATCCTATCACTAGGAGAGTGATTGTGAGTAGAGATGTAGTTTTTGACGAGTCAAAAGCTTGGGATTGGGAGAACTCACCAAAACAAAACGCAAGAGAACCTGGTATGCTTATTCTACCTACTCATGGTTTTACGGAAGAAGGTACATGACATGATGCTGAAAATAATGATGAAAACAATGATCAAGAAGATATAAACCATGATGGAGAAGAAGAGGTAGTTAACGAAGTTGAAGAAAATCAAGGAGGTGATGGTCAATAGAACGTGACAAGATACGGTCGCGTAATTAACAAACCAAGGTATCTCGATGATTACGTTCTCTTGGCTGATCTAGAAAGTGTGAAATTGTTATTTACCATAGATGGAGAACCGGAGAATTACTATGAAGCGAAAAACTTTCAAGTGTGGCTTGACGCCATGAAAGCCGAATTGGAGTCAATCACAAAGAATAAAACGTGGGAGCTTGTTGATCTTCCTGAAGGTGTGAAAGTCATAGGACTAAAGTGGATTTTCAAAGTTAAGAAGAAGGCTGATGGATCGGTGAATAAATATAAGGCTAGGCTAGTTGCAAAAGGGTACGTGCAACAACAAGGTATAGATTTTGAGGAGGTGTTTGCCCCAGTAGCCCGAATCGAAACTATACGACTTCTTATAGCCATTGGTGCAACAAGAGGTTGGGAAATTCACCATCTAGACGTAAAGACGGCATTCTTGAACGGAGATCTAAATGAAGTGGTCTATGTAAGTCAGCCGAAAGGTTATGCAAAGAAAGGAGCTGAGAGCAAAGTTTACAGATTGTATAAAGCGTTATATGGTCTACGACAAGCGCCTAGAGCTTGGAATGTTAAGCTCTGATACCAATTATTGGAATTTTCTAAGTCCGTCATAAACTCCCCATTGGAATTTTCTAAGTCCGTCATAAACTCTCCATTAGTATGATATTGTCCGCTTTGGGCTAAGTCACAAAACTCTCACGGTTTTTCTTATTGGGCTCCTTCCCAAAAGGCCTACTAATGGAAGTGTCTCTTGACTTATATATTAAACCTCTTTGTCTAATCTTTCCAATGTGGCACTTGGATTGATATCCCAACAGTAATAACCATGCTTAAGTTCAAGACCAACAAACGTGTGTCTCAAAACTTTGGACTTGAATCTACATCAAGCTTCGTGCTCGGGAAGGAAGGCTACAAAATCGTAGGTTTCTATATGGAAAAGCTAGTCACGAGCTTCACCAACTTGGGGTCCCTGTCGCACCCATCACCAAGTCACTATCTTGATCTATATGACCTCCAGCCAACCTATATATATTCAAATCATATCGTTTTGACATATATGTTGCATTAAGGTCTCCGCTCCTTCACCACTTGTGTTGTCTCTCATGTTTTTAACTTGGCATTGCTTTCTGCTTTATGCATTCTCGTGTAATAAAAGCATGGTTTTCAAAACCGGGCTATGAATTATGCCATTTTATAGACTATTTTGAGGTAACGGTTTAACACTAGTTAAGTTGTCAACGCACATTGCGCACTCGAAGTAGCGGTCTTGATCAAATATCGGCAACATACTTGAAAATTCGAACAAAGTCATGTGTTATTGGATCATTAGCTTAAAAGATTATGCTACTTATCTAGCTATGTATCTTCTTATATAATAAAGTAAGGTTTCTTATATAACTATCTTTGAGAAGCTGCCATGTGGCACATGTATCTTCAATTATTTGTTTGTTAGTCCCTCTAATTACTTCTTTATTGTTTTTACTCATTCACTAAAAAAAATATATATGAACAACTCCATAAAACTTATATTAGACTACAAATTTTACAAAATTTCTACAGCTCATGAAAGATTTAGCCAAATATTACTATGATTTTATATAGATCATGCGAAAAAATATTCAATAAAAGCTAAAAAAAATAAAAACATAATTTAGTAATATTGATATTTTACATATATTTTATCAACTATCAAAATAATTTTCCCATGAACCTTTCTAAAAAATGTTATCCACAAAATAATTAAAAAATATTTATATTCAATCATATATTATATTATATCTTGTTACAAACCTATATTAAAAATGTCAAATTTATAATCTAATCCACGCGTTGCGTGGACTTTCCCTAGTATTATATATTCAAAAGATTCTTTAAAATAAACAAACAAGAAGTTCATATCAAACTTGAACACGTGAAGAACACGAGAAAAGTGAGAATTAGAATCCCAAACAAGAAGTTAGCATTAAACACATGAAGAAGTTATATACCACAAAGTCAAATGGTCCTATACATTAATTAATACATGTACCAGATCTGAGATTGAATAAATAAAAACAAGTAAGTAGGTTTTTAGTATATCTTTCGTAGTCATAAAAAGATTCATGATATACGTTTGGGATGAGACTTGTTATTAAAAAAACATCTTCTATATGACGGAATCGTGTGGCTTAAGAAAATTTCTTAAATTAGTATGTCAATCTGATTTTGTTTTCAAGAATTTTGTCTCATGGAAAGTGTAGGAAAAAATTCCAAAAATACACCAACTATTTTTCATTTGTTATAAAAATACACGATTTTTAAAAAACTAATGGTTAATTAATCTTATTGGATATATTTAAAATAAGCATAGTGAACTAATTCAAAAAAGATATAAAAAAATTAACTAATGTGTTTAAAATAAATTTTTCTTCAAAAAATATTTTTGAAAGAATATGACTTAGAAGTGTAAATTTGTAAGACGGGAGTTAAAAAGTGTGTTTTTGATGTTCCCAATAACTTCATAGAATAAAGTAATTAGTTTTCTCACAGTTTTTTGTGAAATAATAATTCGATCATTAATGTGATGGTGTCTAGTTATCTATTTTCGGCGATTTATAAATATTGCTAGACTAAAATCATTTCACATCTTTTCATGTTAAATTTAAAACCCTTAAAATTTTGAAACTTGAAATCTTTTATTAATTAAAGAATCTTGGCTATATAAATATATTTTCCACAGTTTGTTAAATACAGAGACTGTGTATCTTGAAAAGATGAGAACTTAATAATCAAGAAACAATAGTTTATAATGCCTCATGGGCCACTAGCCAGATTCATATAAAATAATATGCATATCTTTAAAAGATCAAAACTGTGTGTATAAATAAGCATCTTCGTCCCCAGCTTATGCATACAGATCCATCATGTTAATCATCAATCTTATTCTCTTTTTCTCATCCTCCATTCTAGGTAATTAAGCTCTCTCTATATGTCCTCTATTTATCCATTTCACTTTGTATGCAGATTTACTACAACATTACTGTTTGTAAATTATAAAATCAGCAAATACATCTTGAATATGCATAGATTAACTAAATCTTTAATTTATTTCTTGAAACGTTTACGCAAAGAATTTTAAACGCAGTTAGGATATGTATATTGAGCATTGATAACACAGGTTTTAACCCTAAAAACTACTGCAAGTGCACAGCAAGTGATTGTAGTATTAAAGGGGTCGAATCCACGAAGACCAAGTATTGCACTGTAAAACGATGATATGATAGTGAATGGTTGTAAACAAATGAAAAAACTAATAAACGATGTAAATTCAATAAGAGAAAGCGCTAGGATCAGGGTAATTCTCAGGAATGGGAATCAAGAATCAGACAACTATTCAAGGATGATTAAACACAATCTAGAACTCAAATACAAAAGTCTGATCAATCCACTTCCGTGGTATCAATTATTATCCTTAGCAATCCAGATATCTAAACTTCCGTTTGAATCTAGAAACCTAAGCAAGCATTAACAAGTACAGGTTTGATCAGTTCACAAATCACCTAAGCATCAACTTCCGCAGGCTTAGGACAATTTGCTTATCTAATACTTATCTAGCCACCTAGAGACTTTCGGAAAATAGGTTAAGCCTGAAATCAGATACTAGGTGATCAATCTAGCCTAAGCATGATGAACAGTATTCGATAAAGACATCAATTGAATCTTATTTATGTCTAATTCAATAATCCCCAATTCCCTTGAAAACCCTAAACTTAACTGGAAGATTACTCAGACATGATTGAAGAACACATAACAATAACTGAATAATGCATTAAAGAGAAAAAAAAATACAGAAAAGGTTCAGGATTGTAGCCCTAATGCTCTTGCTCAAAATCAATAGGAAAAAAATAGATAGCCTCAACAATGGCTGAAAAACACTATATATACAGGTAAACACGTTCTGGGCCAAAAAGGTAAACTTGGGAAAACTTCAAGGACCAATTTTGCAAAATAAGGAAAACTTCTTGTTTGAGTCGAGAAGTCGGAACGATCATTCCTAGGGAGGAATGATCGTTCTGCACCCAGATCGACCTCCTTTTCTCCTCTGATCGTTCTAAAACTTGCACGGTCCCTTCTCTTAATAGTGGATCGATTGTTCCTGATGTGGAACGATCGTTCTGATGCTCTACAGACACTCCTTTGTGCATTTGTTGATTCCTTAGCCATTCTTCAGCACTTTTAGCTCCAAAAGCTTCCACAAGTCACAAAAATCACATTGCGTGAACATACCTGTAATGACTCATTTGGACTCTAAAACGTAATCAAGACTCGATAAAAGCGAATATATTGTGCTGAAATCCGGTAAAAACCACAATATATCAAGCATATTCATAGTCCCAACATAAATTAATGACTTTGATATGAAAATCTAATTCTATGCTTAAAGATTCAAATGGGTTCACAATGGCCCAAAAGTTGGATGCAATTGGTGGGAAGGGAGGTAAGCTGTGGGATGATGGAGCCGACCATGACAACGTAGCAAAGGTATATATTCGAGGTGGTCATGAAGGCATTCACTACATCAAATTCGACTATGTCAAGGATGGACAATCCATAAATGGATCAATCCATGGTGGTTCGGCTGATGGTTTCACGCAGATGGTATGTTTCATATTTTCATATATATAAGTATAGCTAGTTATGTTATATATTTATTAATGCAGTTCGCGGTGGACTTTCCGAATGAATATATGACATCCGTGGAGGGTACCTACAACCATATCCATGAGGGTAACTATTTGGTTCTTACGTCGTTGATTTTCAAAACATCAAAAGGGAGAACCTCTCAAACATTTGGATTGGTCACTGGTACCAAGTTTGTGTTAGAGAGCAAAGGCAATTTTATTGTAGGGTTTCATGGACGTGGTGGTGGTTCTTTTGATGCTATTGGAGTTTATTTCGCTCCAATGATAACTTCTTAGGATTGCTTCCTTGGACAAGCTATATTGTTAAGAGACCCACATAAGTTTGATCATTATTGTCACTCTTCTCTTTTAGTATACTTGTTGTCACCAGTGATCGGGCTGGTAGATTGTACTGTTGTGTTTTAATTCTACAAATCCCATGTAATAAAACAGAGGTTTATCTAAAACCTACCTTAGTATATA
This sequence comes from Odontarrhena argentea, assembly GCA_900406245.1. Lineage (NCBI taxonomy): Eukaryota > Viridiplantae > Streptophyta > Magnoliopsida > Brassicales > Brassicaceae > Odontarrhena > Odontarrhena argentea. Next base: position 28,471 of record OVAF01000428.1, on the reverse strand, counting down.
ATTGGTAAAAGGTGGTAAAGGTTTGTAGGGAGCAAACAAAAGATGCTCTGCAATCCCAAAATGAAACCAGTCATATTGGCACTGATCGATGTTGTCGACTTAGTAGTACTGTACCATATATATTGTCTCTTGATTCTGCAAATCACATGTAATAAAACAAAACCTATGATAGTGCATGATTGGTAAAGGTTGCCTGTATTGTAGAAACTAGAAAGCAAAAAAAAAAAAAAAAGTTCCGCAATCCCAAAACTAATCATATTTTGTATTGTTATTATTCTCATACAACCCAACTAATTCCTATTATTTTTTATTTTTTTGTGAGGATTTAATTTGTCCAACTTCTTACATTGTCGTTGATAGGATGTTGTGGCCTTCTTTTCTTTCTTTATTTTTCACTTTTTACTATTTGTAAACAACAAAATAATTGAACATTTACACCTACATATACGTTTACCGAAGGCTCATGGTCATGGATGTGGAAAAAGCTGTTGAGATGCAGGGAGGTTGCTATGGAGTTTCATAGAATATGTGTTGGGAATGGAAATAACACATTCTTTTGGCATGATCACTCGTCCTCCATATGGGTAGGTAATGGAATTCTTGGGGCAGCAGTGGGTGTATTGAGCTTGGGATTGGAAGAAATGAAACTCTTGTAGATATACTGCCAAGAAGGAGAAGGAGACATATATGCCAGATGAATGAGCTTTTGGAGAATGAGTGCACTAGATGTTTTTGTTAAACATCACATATTGAATTCTTGCAATTAAATGAGTAACATTTTGAATTCGTATATCATTTATTGTTAAGTACCGCTAATGTTATTAAAGTAATACTTCCTCGGTTCTATAAAGATAAAAAAAAAAGCTATAAAATTGATCATTTAGGAATGGAGGGAGTAAGAAATTAAGGGTATAATTAGAAATTTATTTAATTAAATAAGACAAAATTTTCTTCTAGAGCATGTTTTTTTTATTATATTGTTTTAAAAGGATGATTTTCTAACGTTATATACACCGGCCTTCTTTTATTTTTGATACTTAATTATACATTGTAAAAATAATGATAAAAAGAAAAAAAAACTTTATTGATTTGACATAGATGTAAAGCTATGAGAAACTGTTAAGTGTTAAAAATGAAAGTGTTAATAGGTATTATTACAATTGTTATAATACACGTTGAGATATCATGTAGATGTCCAGGTAAGTGCAAAAAATATCTAGACCTAAGGTACCTTGTTCTAAATTCCATGATATAAGTGAGCTTTTTGGCTTTAAAATTATTATATTTTTTACATAGTGAAATGAATATCGAAGATGAAATTTGTGGAAAATTGAAAGTAAAGAGACGTGGAAAACTGGTGGTGCTAATATATTTTCTAATTTATTATTCTTTCTTTCTATTTTTGTCTAGTTTGAAAAGAATCTTAATTGTTTTTTTCTCATAGGATGGAAACTGAAAATATAAAAGTAGTTGAAGCTGGAGGTTAGAGCATTTCTGCCACGTTTATAATATTTGTAACTGCTATGTAAAACCTAGATCATGTATGGTCGATTGTGTGTAACGTGTCAACAAGATGAATAAAAATTTAAAAGAGTGTAAAAACGTAAAATGTAAAATGTAAAATAAATAAAAAGGAGTGTCAATAAATAGAGAGTATGATGAGTATCACTACTCAAAAAAAATCATATCACTCTCTCACTCATAGCAACACAAACTGAGGTTCTTCTTTCTCTTGCTCTCTCAATTAGCCTACATTATTTTCACATCTTCCATTCACATTATGTTGATATTATCATCTCTTCCTAATTAAGTTTGTGTATCATTTCAACGTTTTCAGGATTATTGCTCAAGTTTAATTTGGAGATGAAAACAATGTCCCAAAAAGTAGGAGAGGTGGGTGGTAACGGTGGAGGAGCATTCGACGACGGAGTTTTCGATGGTGTGAAGAAGATTGTAGTTGGAAAAGACTTTCACCGTGTGTCCTATATCAAGATCGAGTACGAAAAGGACGGAAAATTCGAAACTCGGGAACATGGGACAATTCAAGGGGAACTAAAAGAAGTAAATCATATATAATGACTAAATGTTATTAAATCGTTCTTATAATAATGTTTTGTCTCTAACGGATTTATGAAAATGCAGTTTACGGTGGATTATCCTAGTGAATATATCAGAGCGGTTGGTGGAAGCTACGATTCGGTTTCCTTTTTGGGACCAAATTTTATCAAATCGCTACGTTTCACAACCTCGTATGGAAGAACCTCTCAGATACTCGGTCACACGACGTTTCTAGGCAATCCAGCTGGAGTAGAATTCATGCTCGAGGGTAAAAATGGAGGCAAGCTACTCGGTTTCCATGGACGTTCTGGTCAAGCTCTTGATGCTATTGGAGCTTACTTCTTCGATGTGAGTGCTCCTCTTAAGCACTTTGATTATCAAGGTGGGAATGGAGGAATGGCTTGGGACGATGGCGCTTTCGACGGTGTTAGAAAAGTGGTCGTTGGACGAGGTGGTAATTTCGTTTGCTATGTTAGATTTGAGTATGCGAAAGGCGAGAGAATGGTACCACATGCTCATGGGAAGATACAAGCAGCTCCACAAGAGGTAATTTTCATATATATCACTTGTCTAATGTTGTCTATTTTGTAAAGAAAAATTAGGGTCCGTTTTTATGAAACTATGTTAAATATATTGCGCTATTAGATTGGTAATTTTGTAGTTTTAAAAGTTTGTGGTTTGCTCTTTTTATCTATTTTACTTCTTTTTTTCCCTTTTTGATTTTATATGAAAGGAAATCAAGGATTCAACATAAAATAAAAATCTCAAAACTAAAAAGCAACTGAGTTAGATTTTGTGGATTTATAAATTAATTTGTTGTTTGATTGTATAACCAGATCTAGAAACTGAAAGATCAAATTATTATATTTCCAAAGAGAGTTGGTCAAAACCTTCATAATTAGAATATGGTGATAAAAAATTATGGGAAAAATATTCTTACTAGCTATGTTTATATTTTTGTTTTGATTGGAGGAAAAATTATGTTTTGATGCAGTTTGTGGTGGATTATCCTAATGAACATATTGTATATGTGGAGGGAACATTTGATGGATACGTTACTTCGCTTCAGTTTAAGACATCCAAAGGAAGAAACTCCCCTGTTTTTGGGAATGTACTTGGTAGGAAATTTGTGTTTGAAGAAAGCGGTTTCAAGCTTGTCGGGATTTGTGGTCGGTCAGGTAATGTAATTGACGCTTTTGGTGCACACTTTGCTCCTCTACCCACCCCGACTCCAGTTCCAGTTCCAGCTCCAGTTCCAGCACCAACTCCAGCTCCTGCTCCTGTTCCAGTTCCAGCTCCTGCTAGTCCTGTTTCAGTTCCGGTTCCCGATCCACTCCCTACTCCCGCTCCCGTTCCTGCTCCCAGCACTGACGGAGTAGGATCTGGCACAGGAGGAAGTGGATCAGAGGCTGGTTCTGGTGCACCCGAAAAACTGGAAGCACAAGGAGGAAATGGAGGCAAGCAATGGGACGATGGAAGCGAATACGACGGTGTGACGAAGATAGACATTGCGGCTGGTGGTTCAGGAATTCAGCAAATCAAGTTCGGTTACGTCAAAAATGGAGAGACAAAAGAAGGACCAGTTCATGGCGTCAAGGGTAGAAGTATTGTTTCAACGGTACGTTTAATCAATCTTGTAGTTGGTTAACTAAGTTAAGTTGAAATGTTTATCTGGAACCCAAAAATCTCGATTTCAAAATGGTTAACCAGAACCATATACTAAACTGCTACCAAATTATTGTCCATATCTAGCTAGTAAGATTACTCACACTTCGATTTTGATTTTTGGGATATATATGTAGATTGTGATTAGCCATCCAGAGGAGTATCTCGTTTCGGTAGAAGGTTGGTACGACTCTTCCAATATCATTCAAGGAATCAAGGTTCAGACCAACAAAAACGCTTCTCAGTTCTTTGGATACGAATTTAGTGGAGATGGAACACAATTTACACTTCAAGTCAAGGACAAGAAGATCATTGGCTTTCATGGCTTTGCCGATTCTCATCTCAATTCTCTCGGAGCTTATTTCACTCCCATTTCTTCCTCCTCATCCTCGTCCTCGATGACTCCTCCAAAAAAATTGGAAGCTCAAGGAGGAAATGGTGGAGAAGCATTCGACGATGGAGCTTTCGAGGATGTAAGAAAAGTGTATGTTGGTCAAGGCGATTCCGGTGTAACTTACATCAAGTTCGAATATGAGAAAAACGGGAAGAGAGAAACTCGGGAGCATGGAAAAAAGACATTGCTAGGGACAGAGGATTATGAGGTTGATCAAGATGACCACATAACGTCAATTGAAGTATATTATGAGAAAGTATTTGGCATCCCGAACGATATCATATCATCTCTTATATTCCATACATCCAAGGGCAAAACCTCCCAGCCTTTTGGAATCGTATCCGGGACAAAAGCTATACTCGAAGGAGGCAAAATCGTCGGGTTTCATGGACGAGCAAGCAATGTTCTCCATTCTTTAGGAACATATATCGTTCCTTCCTCAGCAACGTCTACTTCATTAACCCCTTCGGTTAAACTTCCAGCAAAAGGAGGAAAAGGAGAATTTGTTGGTTAATGTCTTTTTTGGTTGTCAAACCAAATTGAGAAAGCAAGAAAACGTGTGATGAAGGAAGAGAAGACAAGTTACTACAAGACAAGAAGTGGTTAGAGTTCATGCTTTATCCAACGAGTAATTTAGTATGTTTAAGCTTTTATCTTTGCTTGTAACTTTAGCTTTGGTCTGCAGCTAATTAGGACTAAATTAAGAAGTTATTTTGTGGCTCAATGTCTGTTGTAATAAATTAAGAAACAGAGTTTACTTCTCTGATTTCTATAAGTATGTTGTAAGAGTGTTATGTGTTATGCGTTATGTGTGAAATTTCAGTTTCTAAACTTCTCTTTTCTCATCTATTTTCATTTGCTAAATCTCTGTAATTGTTTACAACAAATTTCTCCTTGTTTTCATTTACTTAAGAACAAGAACAAGAACAGAGAATAAGAAGAGGAAATGATGCTGGCCTGCAATTTCCAGCAGAGTTCAACAGAATTTCCTTGGGATGATGGTGTTCATGACAATGTTAGGAAGGTTTATGTAGGACAAGGCGACTCCAGTGTGAGTGATGTAGCGGAAGCTTCAAGGGATAGAACTAGATCCGTTGATTCTGAGAATACCCGGAAAACGGATCTAGGGTTTGAGAGTCCTCCTCTCAGGGCTTTCGCAAAAGCTCTAGTGTTTGTGAATACTCTTCACAGTGGTTTATCAAAACCTCTTCAGGAAATCTCCTTTTAATTAATCATCAAAAACTCCATCAAATACAAAGCATAACTAGACTATTTTTAAGAAAGCTCAAAAACCCTAATATTATAAAAGTAAATGATCTAAATATTAATTAAATAAATAAGAAGATATTTAGAATATTTCTAAATATCTCTCTACATCAGTGAGATTTGTTAAGTTTGAGTATAGTAAAGGATCGAAGTTGCTCACTGGAGAAGGTCATGGCAAAAAGTCACTGCTCGGAACAGAGGAGGTAAATTAATTAGTTACAAAGTTTCTTTTACTTCAGGGTAGTTTTATGGATTGCTTAAGAACAGAGAATTGTTTTNAGAATTTTTTTTTTTTTTTTTTTTTTTTTTTTTTTTTTTGGTAGTTTGAGGTTGATCACAACTGTGAAAGTTTATTACGAGAAAATCTTTGGCTCGGAGACGGAAATGATAACGTCTCTTATATTCATGACATTCAAAGGCATAACCTCTCAGCCCTTTGGAATGACCTCGGGGGATACATTCTTTCTCGAAGGCGGAAAAATCACCGGTTTCCATGGAACTTCCAGCAACGTTCTTAACTCTATTGGAGTTTATATGTCTCTTTCACCTACTCCGATGATGAGTCGCAAGTGGATCCAGGTACGTAGTACAGTGGAACATACCGTTATACGGGACAGTTTGGTTCCATATATTCAGTTTTAGATTTTTCGGTTAATTTGGAGATTTCATACTTTAAAAACACTGTTCGGATTTGAGTTTTCAAAATATTAATTGAATCCAATTATATCATAATTTCACTAATTTTGGATAAATCATTGCTAATATGGTTTGAATGTGTTACACTATTATACTGTGGTATTGTGTAATGAAACATGTGGTGACTATTATTATTAGGTGGAGCAAAAGGGTGGCAAACCTCCTGGACCAAGATGTTCGCACGCTATAGCAATGGTTGGAGACAAAATGTATTCTTTTGGAGGAGAGTTAAAGCCGAATTTTCACATTGATAAGCATCTCTACGTCTTTGATTTCAAGACACACACATGGTCGATTGCTCCACCAAACGGCGACATTCCTGACCTCCCTTGCTTAGGTGTTTGCATGGTATCCATCGGCACTACACTCTATGTATTTGGTGGCCGTGATGGACACCGTAATTACAATGGTTTCTACTCTTACGACACGGTTAAAAGCGAATGGAAACTCATAACTCATGTTGACAAAGGCCCTGCAGCGCGAAGCTTCCACTCGATGGCTGCTGATAACAAAAACATTTATGTATTTGGTGGAGTGAGTACTACGGTACGTCTCAACACTCTTCATGCTTATAACATTGATGATCAAAAGTGGATTGAGCTTCCGAATCCAGGAGAGTCTTGCAAACCGAGAGGTGGACCAGGCCTCGCGGTTGTGCAAGGGAAGATTTGGGTTGTGTATGGATTTTGCGGGGATGAGATGGATGATGTTCATTACTTTGATCCGGTTTTAAGCAAGTGGACTAAAGTGGAAACAAAGGGTGAAAAGCCGTGGCCGAGGAGTGTGTTTTCGATAGCGGTGGTTGGGAAGTACATAATTATATCCGGAGGTGAGACCGAAATGGATCCAAAGGCTCATTTGGGACCGGGAAAACTAACCGGTGGGGCTTTCGTGTTGGACACGGAAAGTTTGATGTGGGAGAAGCTCGAGGAAGGTCATAGCCCGCGCGGATGGTGCGCCTCCACGAGTGCTTCTATTGATGGAAAGAAAGGTTTGTTGATTTATGGTGGGAAAGCTCCGACCAACGGTCGTTTTGATGACATATTTTTCTATGGAGTAGACTCTGCTTAAGACCACTTGGTGTTTGGTGAGTTTGAGAGTTTTTATAAGTGTGGTTTGTTGCATCATGGAAAGGAAATGGTTTGTGAGACTTGGTTGGTTTGCTCTACGTTTTATGTGTGTTTGTTTTATGGGATATTGCAATAAATGGAATAAATAAATGAATATAAAATTGGGTTTAGCTTTGTAATATAGCTTTGTAGTGTTTTATATATAAATAATATGTTTTTATCAATACCCTTTCATTTCTTATTTTTAATGATTGAGGTTTATTTTTAATGTTTGAGTTTCATGCACATATATTTTTAAAAGAAATCAAAGTCTGATAGATCCTTATTTTTTTACTAACAATTATTTTTATCCTTATTAAAAGGGATAACATTAAAATATCACATAATTTTGGCAGAATAATACAAAACATATATTTTAAAAGCAAATGTAATAAATGTAATTTATGGGGCATTTCCCAAAATATTATCTATTGACGTGTTAGGATCTCAAATACCATCATATATAAGTTTAATCTTTTCAAAAATACCGTTAAATTTTTAATTTTCCAAAAATACTACAAAACTAAAGTTAAACTTTCAAAACTAAATCATTAACCAATAATACTAAATCTTAAACCCTAAACAATAAACCATGTGTTGGAATATCAATCCAAATCACACATCAGAAGTTTAGACCAGTAATGTCTAATACTGTAATACATAAATCTTAAGAAACTAAGTATCCAAAGACCTCAATAAAAAAACCGTACGGGTTTTTCTTCACTTGAACCCAAAACAGACAATATAATAGTAATCAAGAGTTTGGACTGGCTAGAAAAATCCTATAATTGGTATCAGAACTGATCAGGTGGGGGTGTGGAGCAGATAACTGAATGTTACATGTAATTTGTATAACTTTTTCCTCTTGTAAACCGTTTTTTTTTTTAAATAAAGTTATCGGTTTATTAAGAAAAAAGAAAATTACAAAGAAACTTATCAGTAAAATACACTATTGTCAATTTGTCAAGCAGGGAATAAATTTGATTGGATAAGAACCGAGAGGAGCCACATTAAGTTTTGGAATTTTTTTGTTTGGTATAACAAATTCATGTTATCTTGGCTTAATTATTTGTTTTTATACCACGTGGCTAACATTTCTTAAAGAAATGTAACCGTTTCTAAGTATCACAAGTTCCCAACAACTGTCATTATCACGAAGAATGTGAACTAAACAAAAGAACCATAACACAACAGAACAAAGTTTTGTATGTAACGTGATAAATGTTATTCGTAACTACCTTAACAAAAAAACATACTGGTATTTGTAGCTATAATAATTCTGAGTGGAGGAAGAAAATGATGAAGAGGAGACTTAGATACAACTATCGGGGATGGCTAATGGTTTGATATATATATTGCCTTTTTAGGGAGAAGGTTGGTTACTGCTATTTATCACATGGCAATATTTGATCAATATTTTTTTGTTATAAAAAGAAAACGTAATTTAATCTACTTTTATTAAAGTTAAAATAAGTGGGGGGGAGAGAGCTTGGAGAGACGTGTGTAAAAAATAACAAATAATAACTATTTGGACTATTTTGCCTATTTTAAAGAGCATATGCAGCATCTAAAAAATAATTTTCTTTTCACTTGGCCTTCCTCATGTGTACGAGCTGGTTTGATATATACATTTAAGCCCTACATTTAAATGATAAATATGGATGGAAAAAGAATTATGGACGTATGCACGAGATTACAAAATATGCAAATAACATGTGTGATGTGGTTTAATTTGTACTAATTTTTCTATGCTCAATATATATAGCATGTATGATTTTTTGGATACTGAAAAAATGATTATGGTTGATTTTTACGGAATGTATAAGAATATTAGTTTTATTGTATGTACTTTTACGCACGATCTAATTAATTAAGTTAATCAGATCAAATACAATCAACAATGACATTAAGAAATCAATGTATGTATAAATTATCATCGTGCTTATCCATGTACTGAATAATGATCATGGTTGATTTTTATGGCGTGTATAAGAATATTACGTTTTATTGTATGCACTTTTACGCACGATCTAATTAATTAAGTTAATCAGATCAAATACAATCAACAATGACATTAAGAAATTAATGTATGTATAAATTATCATCGTGCTTATTCATGTACTGAATAATGATCATGGTTGATTTTTATGGCGTGTATAAGAATATGATACTTTATTGTAGTTCTACGCACGATCTAAAAAAAAGATGAAGTTAAGCAGATCAAATACAATTTACAATGACATTAAGAAATCAATATATGTATAAATTATCATCGTGCTTATCCACCTTTTATCTGCATTGCATTTACAAAATTGAACTAGGTATGATCGGTAAGAGCTGTAGAATCTTTGTACAATCATATTTCTTTCTAAAATATTAAATTTTTCCCAATCGTGCTGTATAAATATTTTTTAAACATACATGAAAAATTTAATATTTATACAGCATGAAAATCTACAACTACAAAAAAATAAAATAAAATAAAATTGTAGTCTGATATCTACAGCAAAAAATTCACAGATATTGCCATAACCAATCGAGCCCAATGAATCTACAATGACTGTGTATTATATTATAACTCTGTTCCTACTTTGAAGTTTTTTTTTTACTTTGAAGTTCACAGTTTTTATAAGTGTGGTTTGTTGCATCATGGAAAGGAAATGGTTTGTGAGACTTGGTTGGTTTGCTCTACGTTTTATGTGTGTTTGTTTTATGGGATATTGCAATAAATGGAATAATAAATTAATATAAAATTGGGTTTTTCTTTGTAATGTATAGGCTATATATAATATAGCTTTGTAATGTTTTATATATAAAGAATATCTTTTCTCAATACCCCCTTCATTTCTTATTATTAATGTTTGAGGTTTATGCACATATATTTTTAAAAGAATTTAAAGTCGGATAGATCCTTATATTTCTACTAACAATTATTTTAATCCTTTTTAATAGGGATAGCACTGAAATATCACATAATATTTGCAGAATAAATACAAAACATATATTTTTAAAGCAAATGTAATATATGTAATTTATAGGGAAATGATCCCAAAATATTATATATTGACGTGTAAGGACCTCAAATAATATCATCAGTATGATTTTTTCAAAAAATACCACTAAATTTTCAATTTTTCAAAAATACTTATAAAACTAAAGTTAAACTTTCAAAATTAAATCATTAAACATTAATCTTAAATCTTAAACCCTACAAAATAAACCATGTGTTAGGATATATATCAATCCAAGTCCCACATCGGAAGTTTATACAAGAAGTGTCTAATATATATATAAGTCATTAGAAACTTTACTTAATATGAGACATTTTGGGAAGGAATCTAATAAGGAAAACCATGCGTGTTTTTCTCCACCTAAGCCCAAAGAGAACAATATCATACTAATCGCGAATTTGGACAGGCTATGAATGAATTTAAAAGAGTTAACCAAAAAGTATATCAAAAGTAATGTTCTAAAATACCTCCGTGCAGGCCATATATACGGCGTATATACCCTATACATTAAAGCACCGTACCATTTTATGTTATACAGTTTAAATATACAGTGCTGAGTTATATTCCCGTATATACCTCCATACAGGCCGTATATACGGCGTTTGTACTGTAGCCGTACATTCACCCTATATACACTCTATATATATTAAAAAAAATAATTAATTCTTTTAGACTTTAAAATTCTTTTGTTAATTAAAAAAAGCCTAAATACACATTAAAGGAATATCTAACGATAATTATGATACTACATATTATGCTTTTTGTTGAATTAGTGGACGATAAACTTTTTGTTTTAAATTTGATAGTATTGTTTGAGTTTTTGATTAATGTGGTTTTCCTTTATTCCTCTTAATTTGTTTAAGTATTTAAATGTAGATTTCTACTAAAAGAATTAATATATGTATAATTATATATACGATTTCTAATCTTAGTATAAATGTCATATACTATTTATTATATATTTTATTTTATTTTTATAAAAATATTCACCGTATATACCCCGTATAAATATCCGTATATACAGTCAGACGCTATACGGTAGCCTACCGCCCGACTAGCATATAACGTATTTTAGAACACTAATCAAAACGCTTGAATGAAAATCGGTAATTAATGGTATTTAAATTAAAGAACTTCTCTAATTTTAATGATTTATTTTGAAAAAACAGTCACAATAATACAAAATAAGTATATATATTTTTAAGTCTATTCAACAACGATATCATTCATTTGTAATTATACAATCGTGCTTCTGTTTCAAATTTGTGATTCCAAATAAATAATATTAGGAGATTATTTGATTCTTAACAAATTGAAAAAAACAATCAATTTCATGTTTTCTAGAAACTTCGATTCCACATTCCCAAACGGTTTATTTCCGCAAATTCCTTTCTGATTACTTGTAACATATATTAGAATAACTTATATTTGATTATCTAATTAAAATAGTCTTTTTGTATAAATCATGAAAGTTTTGAACTTTTAGTTCATAATTTTCTTCAATGTCCAAAACTAGCCGTTAATAATACTATGTTTAAGCCTTAAATCACACTTTCTAAATGGATTGACCTCATGACCTTAAATATTTCTCAATTACCACTAGATCAAGGTTCTTTGGGTAACGGTTAAAATAGTTGACTGCACAAAATACACAACTAGTTTTACAAAGAAACTAAACAGCAAAATACACTATTGTCATACAGAAAATAAATTTGATTGGATAACAACCGATAGGAGCCACATTAATTTTTGGAATTTTTTTGTTTGGTATAACAAATTCATGTTATTATGGCTTTATTATTTGTTTTTATACCACGTGGCTAACATTTCTTTCACATTTCTTAAAGAAATGTAACCGTTTCCAAGTATCACAAGTTCCCAACAACTATCATTATCACGAAGAATGTGAACCAAACAGAACCATAACACAACCGAACAGAGTTTTGTATGTAACGTGATAAATGTTTTTCGTAACTACCTTAACCAAAAAGTATTTGTAACTATCATAAACATTAATATTTTATTTAATTTTCTTTTCATAAACATTATTGTACGTAGAGTTAAAATGGTAAATTAAGTGTATATATGTCAGTAAACATTGTAAACATTATTGTACGTAAAGTTAAAATGGTAAATTAACTGTATATATGTCAGTAAACATCGTAAACATTGTTGTACGTAAAGTTAAAGTGGTAAATTTGGTGTATATATGACGGTAAACTAAGAAATGTTCTTTTTGTTTCATAAATTTTCTAAGAAAAAATTATGTTCCAAGAAAATGAATATTCTCTAGTTAGTTTCAATGCATAATTATTAATTTCAAGACATAATAATTGAGTTTTGAACATTAATATTAATTTAAATTTATTAGAAAATACTTAATGCTGAAAAATTATGTATTATTAATAATTTTCTTAATATGTGTGAAATGTTCAAAAAAATTAACTTTTTAAAAAGGAGGAAGCATTTCTTAATACCATTTAAAGCATGAATTTTTATGTATGTCATTTTAATCATCAATTATAGTTGACTATTTTCTTAAAATCAGAAACTTTCGTTGACCAGACCGAAATGAGCATGACGTTAACTTCCTTAACGGATAGATTAACATACGTTAACATGTGCCATTAAAATCATGAATTAACATGCAGACCACTAAAATCACAAACTTTCATATTTATGCCACTAAAAGCAGGCTTTCATATTTAGACCATTAAAAGTATGAACTTTCATGTGAGTCATTTTAACCATCAACTTTCGTTGACTAGACCGAAATAAACATGACGTTAACTTTTTAAACAGATATATTTGCCATATGTTAATCTCTCCTTTGAGGAAGTTAACGTCATACTCATTTCGGTTTAGTCAGCAAAAGTTAATGATTTAAAAAGTAGTTAAAAAAAATGATGATTTAAAAAATAATCAGTGATAATTGATGATTTAAATGCATGCATGTAAAAATTCATAATTTTTTTGATATTTTTCCTAAATGTTTGTGATGTCAATATCATAATATGATAATTGTTTATATATAAATTGTATGATATTGTTACATCCTAATGTCCACATTTCTTTTTCCATCCGTATTTATCATTTAAATCTATGTATCAAACATTCAAACTCCTTTAAAATTATTTTATAGATCGTGCATATCAGTGCATACACTCCAAAACAGGTAATACAGTCCAAATAATTATTATTTGTAATTTTGTACACGCGTCCCTCCATTTTCTCTACCCCACTTATTTTAACTTTAATAAAAGTTAGGTTAAATTACGTTTTCTTTTTATAACAATTTTATGATCAAATATTGCCATGTGAAAAATAAAAGTAACTAACCTTATCCCTAAACAGGCACTATATATCAAACCATTAGCCATATCCCCAACAATTGTATCTCAGTCTTCCTCTTCTTCATCATCCTCATCCTCCACTCAGGTATGCTCTCTTATTCTCTCATTTCAACTATTGTTCTCAAGCTTTTCAAGTAGCTCGATTTCAACTTTCAAGGACTTATAGGATTTTATATGAATCAAATCATTTTTGGTGCTCGGATCATAACTTGGTGTCAACTATTGCTCGGAAAGCTATCACGGTTTATTATAAACACAAAAAATTACTGTTCTGAAAACTTCTTTACTTTTTTTTTTAAACATCAAAAACTTCTTTATTTTGAATACATTATTTGCGTTTTTTCTGTTTGCAGTTTTTGTTTGTTTAACATGTATTATACTTCTTCTTTTTACATAATTGGCATCCACCGGACTCTTGTTTGTTCTAGTTATGCCATCGGTAATATTACGTTGATTTAGATTTTCTATTTTTTCTTATCAATTCTTTCATGTACCAAAGTACTCTTTTGTTTTAGGGGATGGATATAGTAGGGTTCGATCCGGTTCAATTAAACCTGATCCAAACCAGTTCCTATTTCAAAAGACTCCAAATCAATTATAATGTTTTGAAATATAATAAATTCAGGTAGCTGACGACGATGTCTTGGAATAACCCAGGAGGTCCTGGAGCTAGACCCAGAGGTCCACCTCCTGGCCCTTTCCCTGGATGGCCAGGAGGTCCTGGACCTTGCCCAGGAGGTCCACCTCCTGGCCCTTTCCCTGGATGGCCGGGAGGTCCTGGACCTTGCCCAGGAGGGCCAGGAGGTCCACCTCCTGGCCCACCTCCTGGCCCTTTCCCTGGATGGCCGGGAGGTCCTGGACCTTTCCCTGGATGGCCGGGAGGGCCAGGAGATTTCTCGGGAGGACCAGGAGGTCCTTTTCCTGGATGGCCGGGAGGTCCTGGAGCTTGCCCGGGAGGGCCAGGAACTACACCTGGAGGTCCTGGAGCTAGTCCGGGAGGTCCTGGAGCTAGCCCGGGAGGTCCTGGAACTAGTCCAGGAGGACCTGGAGCGAACCCGGGAGGTTCCGGACCTAACCCCGGAGGTCCTGGAGCTAGTCCGGGAGGTCCGGGAGCTAACCCTGGAGGTCCTGGAACTAGTCCAGGAGGACCTGGAGCGAACCCGGGAGGTTCTGGACCTAACCCCGGAGGTCCTGGAGCTAGCCCGGGAGGTCCTGGAACTAGTCCAGGAGGACCTGGAGCGAACCCGGGAGGTTCTGGACCTAACCCCGGAGGTCCTGGAGCTAACCCCGGAGGTCCTGGAGCTAAGCCTACACCTGGAAGCACATCGGACACGGGAACCAACACCAATACAAATCCTGAGAGAGTGGAAGCACAAGGAGGAAAAGGAGGTAATCAATGGGACGATGGTTCCAATCACGACAGTGTCACAAAGATTCACATCGCTCCTGGTGCCTTAGGTATTGAGCAAATCAAGTTTGATTATCTCAAAAACGGAGAAACTAAGGAAGGATCTCTTCATGGTGTTAAAGGAAGAAGTTTTGTTTCAACGGTTCGTATCAAATGATCCTTACTCAAAATGAAATGTTCTCTATCAAGTTTTAATGATTGTTCATGATTATGCAGTTTGAGATCACCTATCCCAATGAGTATCTCACTTCCGTCAAGTTTTGGTTCAATTCTTCTATGAGTAATATCATTCAAGGAATCCAATTCAAAACCAACACAAAGACTTCTGATTACTTCGGATATGATTTTTCCGGAGACGGTACAGAAGTTACACTTGAGGTTAAAGATAAGAAGATTGTCGGTTTTCATGGATTCGCCGATTCGCATCTCAATTCTCTTGGAGCTTATTTCATTCCAATCACTTCGACTTCATTGAAACCTGCAAGTGGGAAGAAGTTAAATGCAGTAGGTGGTGAAGAAGGAACGTTATGGGATGATGGTGTTTTTGATGGTGTTAGGAAAATATATGTAGGGCAGTATCATGATGGTGTCTCTTTCGTTAAGATTGAGTATAACAAAGGCTCTGAAGTAATCATTGGTGATGGTCATGGGAAAAAATCATTGATGGGTGTTGAACCGGTAACACTCTTTCGCTTTTTTCGAAGATTTTTTTCGAGAATTCTTGTAGTTGATTTTGTCTTCTTATTTTTTTTTGTAGTTTGAGCTTGATTATCCGAGTGAATACATTACTGCAATTGGAGTTTACTATGATAATGTCTTTGGAGATAAAGGCGGTACAACATTGGTGACGAGTTTGATATTCAAGACTAATAAGAAAACATCG
The DNA here is from genome assembly GCA_900406245.1 of Odontarrhena argentea. Lineage (NCBI taxonomy): Eukaryota > Viridiplantae > Streptophyta > Magnoliopsida > Brassicales > Brassicaceae > Odontarrhena > Odontarrhena argentea. Next base: position 12,628 of record OVAF01000428.1, on the reverse strand, counting down.
CAACCGTTTGGAGTGACCGCCGGTGAGTATGTTGAACTCAAGGAAGAAGGTCACAAAATCGTTGGATTTCATGGAAAAGCTGCTGACTATGTTCATCAAATCGGAGTCTATGTTGCGCCTATCACTAATTGAAAAAGTTTGTTGTTCTGTTTTCTTGATTTCCACATGAATAAAGTTATATCAGAAGTCATACTTATGTATTTGGTCGTCTCGAGAGGTCTCTTAATGGACGACGTATGATTTGTGTTTATGTTCGACTGTGATGTTTAATTATGTTATGCCGGTTTTAAGAAAGGATGTGTGTTCGATCTCTTTTGAATCTGTGTTTTCTTAATCTTGTTAAGGGTTTGGTTATATAAGTTGATTACTCCTCCTTACTCATTTGTCATTACTCTCAGTCTCTAATGTGTAAAATTAATTTTAGTATATTTTTGTCATTTTTGCTTCTGACTGCATGATACCGATAAATATTAATCATCATATACCATATCCATATGTCATATCCTTAATTATCCCATCTATATTTCCCTATTTCCTAACTAATTTCAAAATTGATATTGATAAATTATCCATATGTAAGAGGGACCCAAAGTTTATTGGACAAATTTCTTGAATGCAACACTTTTACCTCTTTTTTTTATAATCTTTTTATGTAAGCTGAAAAACCAACCTCATTTATTTCTCTGTACATTTTATTTTAGTTTAATATTAACCGGAAAACAAAAAAAAAGTTTATATTGGACAATATCTTTGATATTAACATATTTGTATATTTTAGTTGGCAAATTGTAAACACCCGGGTCATAGTTATTAATCAAGAAGAGTGATTAACAATGACAAATCAATAGTCATTTGTTAATTACTTGTGCATCAAGTTTCAAATAAAGGAGGGAAATGTTCCATTTGAATTTCATCGGATTGTTTACTTCACGTTTTATACTCTCGGCTGCGTTTTGCTTTAGGACCGTTGAAGAGAAACTGAACTCCGTTAGTTGTGCGTGATCCCATTCGATATTTTCTTCTCCTTAAAACCAAGAGCCTCCAATTGTATTGTTTAAGCTTTCGAATACATTTTCTCCATTTCTCTCAATCTTTAAACATGATTCTTCTAAAACTCGTAGTCTTTCATCCTCATTAATTCAACAATAGTTATTTGTTTCTGATGAAATCCCATTAATGCATGTCCGGTTTGGGATTTTTATCTTCTTCCTAATTAGCAGTTCTCACAGCGTTGATCTATCATATTATTATTATTTTATATGTAATGTAATGTATTATTTGATAACATATCGAGTTATTAAACAATACTCTTTCCGTTCTAAAATAAATGCCATTCTGGGTTAATTTTTTCGTTCAATTTAGTTTCCGTTTTCAGTTTTTAATGGATATTTAATCTCTAAATACAAAATTTAACCTTAAGTTTAATGAAGAATATTAAGAGTCAACTTTTAATTTCAAGGGTATACTAAAAAAATTAAGATGTTTTCTTAAGATGTGTGGAATAATATAGAATGACACTTATTTTGAAACAAGAATAATAAAATAGCCTTCACATATTGACAAAATATTTTCGAATTGATTTTTTTTTTTTTTGGGTTAAAAATAGTTTTTAATTAGTGTCTCTAGACTTTACTACATAAATGAATAGCCACTAATGTAAAAACAAAATGAACCGAAGACAAACATCATATGTCAAAATCGAAATATGATTATCTATCTATATATATAAAAAGAAACATTTTCTCTTTTCTTCATCCCCACATCAACATCTACATGACATCCACATCATTTCTATTAATAACTTTGTTCGTTTATTAATCAAAATTTATTTTACATATTAGCTATACCAATATAAGATGATGAAAGGAACTATAAAAGTCATTTCATATTAAAATAACTTTAAAAATTATTTCTCATATCTTAATATATTTTGGAAAAGAAAACATTAAATGATATTCTGAAAACTGACTTGAAAATGTGGTATGTTAGTATATTTAATACTTTATTACATCATTTATGTCCATATTGAATGCCACCGCTACAAAACCATTGTACAACGGTAATACAAATTAAATCTCATCGCATGTTATCTGCTGCATATTTTGTAATCTCATCAGTCATCATGCATACGTCCATAATTTTTTCCGAGCTACCTATAAGTCCATATTTTTTCCGAGCTACCTATAAGTCCATATTTATTATTTAAACGTATGTATCAAACTCCTACACCAAGGCCATGTAAGAAAAATAATTTTTTAAAAGAATATTGCATATAGTCCAAACCCTTATATTTGCAAAGGCGAAATAGTCCAAAAAGAATTATTATTTTTAACACTGTACACACGTCGCTCCATACTTTCTCCCCCACAATTCCAACTTTAATAAAGTTTGGTTACATAACGTTTTCCTTTTTTATAACCAACAAATGATCAATATTGCCATGTGATAAATAACATTAACCAACCTTATCTTGAACTTGAATAAGGCATTATATAACAAACCATTAGCCATCCCCAATAATTGCATCTCACTCTCTTCTTCTTCCTCCTCATCATCCTCCTCCACTCAAGGTACTCTCTCTTTCTCAAGCATTTCAACTACTCTTCTCAATTCTCAAGCATTTCAAGTAGCTTGATTTCAACTTTCAAAGACTTACAAGATTTTATGAATCAATCATTTCTCGATATTGGTTATTGCTAGGAAAGAATCACAGATTTGATACTATCCTTTTTTTTTCTATTAGCATTTTTGTTGATCTAGATTTTCTGTTTTATGAGTTCTCTCAAGTACCAAAGTACTGTTTTGTTTTAACGGATTGATAACGTACGGTTCAATCCGGTTAAAATTAGACCCGGTCCAAACCAGTTCTTATTTTAAAAGAACCAAATCGGTTATATTTTATTTTGAAACATAAATTCAAGGTAGGTGACGACACGATGTCTTGGGACGACGGAAAACACACCAAGGTGAAGAAAGTTAAACTCACGTTTGATGACGTCATCAAATCTATCGAAGTCGAGTACCACGGAACCAACCTCAAGTCTCAGCCACGTGGCCCCATTGGTTCAAAAACTGATGAAGTTAGTAAACATTTTTTTAGTTTTTAATTAAACATGGTTATAATCATGATTATTGTTTGTTAATTACATTTTCTTTTCACAGTTTATACTGAGCCCAGACGAATACATAACAGAAGTGACTGGCTACTCGAAAAACACTTTTTCGGGCGAGGTTATAACGGCGTTAACGTTTAAGACGAACAAGAACACTTTTGGACCTTACGGAAACAAAACAAGAGACTACTTTTCTGTTACCGCTCCCAAAGATAATCAGATCGCTGGATTTTTAGGAAGTAGTAGCAATGCTCTCAACTCCATCGACGTTCACTTTGCTCCTATTCCTCCCGCCGGTAGCATCGGCGGCGACACGACCGTAAATCCTGGTGGTTCTGGATCTTACCCCGGCAACACAAACACTAACCCAGGAGGTACTGGAGCTAACCCCGGGGGTACAGGAGGTCCTGGATCTAACCCCGGAGGAGCAGGAGGTTCTGGAGCTAACCCCGGAGGAACAGGAGGTCCTGGAGCTAATCCGGGAGGTCCTGGAGCTAAACCAGAAGGGCCAGGAGGCCCTGGAACTAATCCTGGAGGGACTAATCCAGGAGGTCCTGGAGCTAAACCTGAAGGGCCAGGAGGCCCTGGAGCTAATCCCGGAGGGACAGGAGGTCCTGGAGCTAACCCTGGAGCCAACCCCGGAGGTTCTGGAGCTAAACCGGGTAGCACGGAGACGAACACTGATTCAAATCCTCAGAAAGTGGAAGCACAAGGAGTAAAAGGAGGAACTCAATGGGACGATGGTTCCGATCACGATAGTGTAACGAAGATTCACATTGCACCTGGTGGCTCAGGTATTGAGCAGATAAAATTCGATTATGTAAAAAACGGAGAAACAAAGGAAGGATCTGCTCATGGTGTTAAAGGAAGAAGTCTCGTTTCAACGGTTCGTATCAACTTTTTTTACTAAAAATGAAATGTTCTCTATCAAATTTTAATGATTGTTCATGTTTCGCAGTTTGAGATCTCTCATCCCAATGAGTATCTCATTTCCGCCAAGTTTTGGTTCAACTCTTCTACGAGTAAAATAATTCAAGGAATTCAATTCAAAACCAACACAAAGACTTCTGATTACTTTGGATATGAGTTTTCTGGAGATGGTACAGAAGTTACACTTGAAGTTAAAGACAAGAAGATCGTTGGTTTTCACGGATTCACCGATACGCATCTCAGTTCTCTTGGAGCTTATTTCGTTCCAATCACTTCGACTTCATTGAAACCTGCCACTGGGAAGAAGCTAAACGCAGTAGGTGGTGAAGAAGGAGTTTTATGGGATGATGGTGTTTTCGACGGTGTTAGGAAAGTATATGTTGGACAGTATCACGATGGTGTCTCTTTTGTGAAGATTGAGTATAACAAAGGTTCGGAAGTAATCATTGGTGATGGTCATGGGAAAAAATCAATGCTTGGTGTTGAACCGGTAACGATCTTTCAATCTATCTCTATATGTATTTCGACGTTTTTCTTGGATTCTTGAAGTTGATTTTGACTTCTTGTTTTTTTTTTATGTAGTTTGAGCTTGATTATCCGAGTGAATACATTACTGCTATCGGCGTTTACTACGATAATGTCCATGGAGATAAAGGAGGTACAACAATAGTGACGAGTTTGATATTCAAGACTAATAAGCAAACATCTCAACCTTTCGGATTGGAGGGTGGTGAGTATGTTGAACTTAAGGAAGAAGGTCACAAAATCGTTGGATTCCATGGAAAAGCTGGTGATTATGTTCATCAAATCGGAGTCTATGTCGCGCCTATCACCAATTGAATAAGTTTGTTGTTATGTTTTCTTGATTTGCATATGAATAAAGTTATATCTGATGCCATACTTATGGATTTGTCTCCTTGGGAAGTCTTACTAGAAGTATGTTTGTGTTTGTGTTTTCTTTTTGAGCTGGGTTGATTTTGAATAAAAGATGTGTGTTTCAATCTCTTTTGAATTATAAGTTGTTTTCTTACTCATTACACATATATCATTACTCTCAGTCTATTATGTGTTTATTTAGTTTTAAGCACTATATTTTCAATCTCGTTGGCACACATGCTGTACATTTATGTTGGAATGTGAATCATACTCACACTAATTAAATCATATTGTTTGAAGTACAGAAAAAGAAAGACAAATCAACAACAGTTTAGAAAGAAGTTTTTGAAAGAAAAACAAAATAAAACTTAAAAACGTGAGAATTAAGTGTAAAAATCACATAATAGTTCAATAAAATTAATTAAGTTTAAGTTGAAAATGGTTTCATATGCGTTTATCAACTCCAAAATTATGTTCGATCATAGTATACACTGAACAAGTAAAAAACAAATTGCAATATATAATTAAACGGAAATTTATCAACTCCAAAATTATGGTGAATAACTTAAAAAAGAACTAGTAAAGTTCCAATTGTTCACACCAAAGGGAAAAAAAAAAAGTCGAATGGTAGCAGTGTAGACTACAACACAAATAATTAAATAATTGTAGCAGTGTAGAGGTGTCAATTATTCACCATAATACAACACATATAAAAATGACAAAATATAAATAATTAAATAATTATGACAAAAATAATAATATATCAATTCCCCTAATACACAAGTAGAGAAATTTTCTCCCTTGATGCCATGTGTCCTTTTTGCATAGGTGTCACTCTCTCCTTCATTCTCAGCTTTTTTTTTGTTCATTCTTTATTTAACTTTCATTATTTATTTATCATGTTTTGTAATCAATTTTTTTATAATTTTTTGTACAACAAAATCGACGTTGAAAAATAATATTTTTTTTATAACATTTATTTTGATTCAAATTTATATAATTATAAAGTTTTATATGTATAAATAATTACTTTATCATTAACTTTTAAAATAAATAAGATGATATATTTTAGGCCTATTTAATCGGGTTAAAAATTAGCTATAATTTTTTTTTACCATCCCAAAATTATGTATAATTTTTGTTATTCGAAATATGTAGATTTATTTTTATCAAATTTATTTTGATATTTTGATTCAATTTTATATAATTATAAATGTTGTAATTGAGGAATAATTATTTTGTGATTATCTTTTAAAATTTAAAAATAACTTATAGCTAATACATTTTAGGTCTATTTCATCGTAATAAAATTATCTATAATTTTTTTTCATAATGTCAAAATTATCTATAATTTTTTTTCATAATCTCAAAATTATCTATAATTTTTGTAAATCGAAATTCCTAGATTTCTCTTTATATTATTTTCAAAATTCTAATTAATCATTCCATAATCATTTAAACAACCTAATTAATAGAAGTTTAAAGAGAAGTTGCAAATGACAGTTTATATCGTGGATTGATTTTTAAATCAAAAAAAAAAAAATGCAGTTATCTATTTACCCACTTCTCCCTCAATCTCCGATTATATATGTTTGTTGAACTCATAAACCGTCGTTCACCTCACACTACAAATATAATTACTTCCTTTATTCGTTGTTTAGTTTTTTTTCACCCAATTCACGAGGATCCTTTTCTGTGATCTGAGAGAGATGATGATGAGCAGGGCCGGCCCATTTATATTTGATGCTTAAAGAAAAAAAAAAATTGATGCCTAAAAAATGTTTTTTTGCTGCCCATAGGGCTCGAACTGAGGAAAACTAAGTGAAAAGAGGGGTACTCAACCACTATGCTACAACCAGTTTTTGACAATTTTGATGCCCTTAATTATTAATCATTTTGTGATGCCTAAAGTCTTTTCCTCTTTGACCTTAGTCCAGGCCCGGGCCATTGATGAGGATGGGGTCTTGCAATTGGAGAGAATACGCAAGGTACACAGAGATAACCACTTGTGATTTTTTGAATTTGTTTAAGTGTGGTGCGCTGAACTCGTCCTTTTTGCATTATATATAGAGTGGAAAAGCAACAATGTCGTCTTCTTCTCAATTCGATTCCATAAAACCTTACTACGCCACACAAGCTCATCATCGGCTACGCACTCTGCTCAAGCCTCCTTCATTCGACGAAACCCCGACTCCTTAAGCCTCTTAACAGTGACGATGAAACCAGAATCCATCATAGCCTTGTAAGTGCTCCCTATCGTTCCTCTTCCCAACGTCTCTGCTGAAGCTTTGAGCAGATCATCCATGGTGTATCTCATCAGAGTATGTCAGGTTCACCTTTTCCCAAGAAAACCAGAGTCCCCACCGGTCCTTCTTCGCTTTCTCTCTCCCATGAGAAGCTTTTGTTATTCCGATCACATGTCGTTCCCTCTGTTTCCGACTCCGCCACAGTTTTGCTTCTCCTCTCTTCTCTCTTGGGTTTGGTTCGGCTACGCCCTCGTAGGAGACATATTAGAAGCAACGTCACAAGAAGTAGTATCACAATTTCGCCACCGATGCTTCGTGTTATGATACCGATGAGTTTGGTTTTGTTCTGCTTCTGCTTCTGCATTCTCGGAATTGTCAATGGCTTTTGAGAAATTCTGACGGTGTTATAACTACCTCTGCAATAGTTTTGAATCTGATCTTCGTAGAGAGCAATGTTTCCAGTAAAAGAGGACTCATTGAACTGATTCAAAGCTCTTGGCCGCGGGATTCGACCAAAGAGTTTCCTTTGAAACTAACAACTCTAAGTTGGTCTAATTGGTTTAAGCTTTTGTCGTTGAGTGAGCCGGTGAGATTCATATTCTCAAGAACAAGCTTCGAGACTCTTTCTTCTCTTATGCATTTCTTAACTCCTTTCCGGTTGCAGAGATCTGTTCCTTGCCATGGAAGTAAGTTTGATGGATCAATGGATGATTTCAAACTAAGTAGAGCCTCAACATCGTTTGATCTCACCGAAGAAATTAAGAAGACAGTAATCACCAAGAACAACATATTGAAAGAAGAAGAGACCATGATCATGATAGAATCAAACTGAAGAAAAAATTGTATAGAACTAATCAGTTGTAATGGCACTTTCAGAAACCCACGAATATTAACAGTTAAGATGTCACGTGAATCAATGCTACTTCTTCATTTTTTTTTGTTAGTATGTGAGCTTTATCAATGCATTCGTGAATATTATTATATTTGTATAGCTACACACACTTTCACGTATGTACATAAAAAATTGGGAAGAATATATCATAAGTTTTTGTCTGTATTGATCTCTAATGTTTAAATTTTTCAAGGTTTGGGCAAATATTTACTTTTTTTTGTATATCAATATTTCTATATATTTATTAAGGAATTGGTGTTTAATACAATTTCTTATTTTCTAATCATATATATACATAAATAATATAAGGTATAATAAAGAAATCTGTGGATTCAAATTACGCTCTTGTACTTTGTAATTATTGATAAGATGCTCTTTTTTTTTTGAAAAACATATATCTTTACATAGTTATTTAATTTTCTTCAAATTTATATCAAGAATTCAAATTATTGTAATATACTAATCATAACACTATTTACCCGTGCATTCGCACGGGGCATTATTATTTAACGTTCATCATATTTATTAATTAGACAACTCCTTATCACATTGAAACAAACAAAATATTCACGTTTACATTATATTTAAAATGTTAAAATGTAATAAAATAAAATCTGCTTACAGTGTAAACTAATAATAAAATTATAGATCAAAAAAATCATATTAGCAGTAAAAAATAATAATAAAAATACACAACAAATAAAAACACATTATCTAAAATAAAACTAATAAGAAAAAGATACAACAAAAATATCACATTAATTAATGTAATAAAAATGAATCAAGAAATTGATTGCCCGTGTATATGCGCGGGCCAAAATACTAGTTTAGTATGATTGTGGACGTAGACGGTTCGCATGTCCGCAAATTTTTATGGTGGACAAATCTATTTTTATTAGACTCCATACAAACTGTCTAGATTATAGTCTGCATCCTGCGGACAAATCCAGCTGGACGCGACGGGACAAACTCAATTGACAGTTTTTAAATGTAATTAGCAATTATAGTAAGTAATAACCCTTATTATTATATTATTAGTTTGGGTCAAGCCCATAATAAAATTCGGGCTTTTACTACGGGCCGAAAATCGCCTAATACGTAGCAGCAGCAACTAGTTACTCGATGGAATAAACTATTCTCTGAGACTATTCTCTCTGTCTCTCTCACCTCTCGATTCATCACCCTCGCCTTTCTCTTTCGTCGACTCCGATACTCATCTTCTCCGATTTAGGGTTTCCAAATTCGCCATGTATCGCACTGCAGCTTCACGAGCTAAAGCTCTAAAGGTCAGTACCTTTGCTTTTTCACCTTTCACTAGTAGTTTCTCCTGGAAACGTTCTAGTAGTGACAGATTTGTGCGATTCAGTGATTTTGCCTTACACTCTCAGAAAATTTGTAGATCTGGATTCATATTTCTCCATTTGATATAGGTTTAGAAATGATTGTTTATTAGTTTCTGAAGTCAATCGATTGGTTTAGATTATAGCCGAATTTGATTTTTTGATTGAGAGAAATGAATTTGTCTCATGAATCGATCCATTGTTCGTCAAATTGATATAATTTCCGTTTATTGAGAGCAATGATGGCTTCTTTAATTGATGTATCATATTGGTGTTTTATAGGGCACTCTTAGCCGCGGATTGCTGCGTCCGTCGCGGTATGCGAGTTCTAGTGCGGTTGCGACGAGTTCTTCGCCTTCTGGTTTCTTGAGCTGGTTGACTGGTGGGTCCTCTGGTTCGCTTACTTCGTTAGATATGCCACTACCAGGAGTCTCTCTTCCTCCGCCACTTGCTGACCATGTCGAGCCAAGCAAACTTAAGATCACTACTCTTGGAAATGGTCTTAAAATTGCCTCAGAGATGTCTCCGGTAAAAAAATTATCATTCCTTTCTTTGAAAATTTATGAAATGGGGGAAGTGAGCTAATTAAAGTATTGTTGGTGGTTTAATTGGCAGAATCCGGCAGCTTCAATTGGTTTGTATGTCGACTGCGGTTCTATTTATGAGGGGCCTGATTCCCGTGGATCTACGCATTTGCTTGAAAGGATGGCTTTTAAGAGCACTTGGAACAGAAGCCATCTACGTCTTGTGAGAGAAATAGAGGCTATTGGAGGCAACACTTCGGCGTCTGCTTCTCGAGAACAGATGAGTTACACTATTGATGCTCTTAAAACCTATGTCCCTGCAATGGCTGAAGTTCTTATTGACAGTGTGAGGAACCCTGCTTTTTTGGATTGGGAAGTGAATGAAGAGGTAAATTTCTTTGTTCTTTTGTTTAATTCTGATAACAAAAACTTTATGTGACTTTTTTCCATATGTCGATGCTCTTTTACGTAGCTACGGAAAGTGAAGCTAGAGATAGCCGAACTTGAAAAGAACCCTATGGGGCTCCTCATGGAGGCAATTCATTCTGCTGGTTATTCCGGTGCATTGGCAAATCCTCTGTATGCACCAATGTCTGCTTTAGACAGATTGAATGGGGAGGGCTTGGAGGAATTTATGACTGTAAGACTGTCTCAGTTTTCAAGAACCATCTACATTTCTGTGATTACAATTGTTTACTTGAGTTAGTGTCCTATATTTATTTGCTCATTTGATCTGGGAATTTCAGGAGAATTTCACTGCTTCACGGATTGTACTGGCGGCAAGTGGAGTTGAACACGAAGAACTTTTAGAAGTTGTGGAACCATTGACTTCTGACCTTCCTAATGTACAGCGCCAACCGGAGCCGAAATCTAAATATGTTGGTGGAGATTTTCGCCAACATACTGGTGGAGGGGTATTTCATGATAAATTTCCCGTCATTGGACAAGTTTGTTTGAGAGTGAAGATGTTCTTATGTCACAATCCTGATTGAGCTTCTGTTCTGTCATTCAGGCTACACACTTTGCACTTGCTTTTGAGGTACCTGGCTGGAAAAACGAGAAAGAATCAGTGGTCGCTACTGTTCTCCAGGTGTCTAATTTGAATGTTAACGTTTTACTTGTTTTATTCCACTTCTTTCAATCAATTTCTTCTTACTAGTGAAGATTCAATATAATTTAAATGTAATGGCTATTAGATGCTTATGGGAGGAGGTGGCTCGTTCTCTGCTGGAGGTCCCGGAAAGGGAATGCACTCATGGCTCTGTAAGTCATCTGTTGCTTTTTTATATTTCTTTTCGTGCTTCGGATTTTTCGTTTGTTTAACTAGTGAAACGTTCTCGAGCACTGCTAAGCGATCAGTAATAGTTATACACGATGCTATATCTGGTTACAGATCTCCGTATTCTGAATGAGCATCAGCAGGTTCAGTCATGCACTGCATTCACTAGCATCTTTAATGACACTGGATTGTTTGGAATCTATGGTTGCTCGGTGAGTTCAGCAATTCTTGTGGACAATGTTTTTCCTTTTTAGTTATACACCATCTCCCATTGCTTAGATGTGTACAAGAGGAACATTGTGTCATTACTGGATATCTGTTCTGGTAAATATAGTGATATTGTTTTACATCCTTGAGTGCAGAGTCCCGAGTTCGCTGCGAAAGCTATCGAATTAACAGCTAATGAATTGAAAGATGTTGCAAGTGGAAAAGGTTTACAGTTTGTTTATTCCTTTTGCTCTGAGATTCTAAAGAAGTTTGTTATAAACATTTATTTAAACGTTAACTTTGTGTTATATGATGGGCAGTTAACCAGAAGCATCTTGATCGCGCCAAGGCAGCCACAAAATCTGCCGTGCTGATGAACTTGGAATCTCGGGTACTTTTAACTCGCTCACCCTCCTCCAAAATAAAACGATGTTGCCATTTTGTTTACTCAGTTCAATCGATTAAATGATTTATGATTGTCCTCCGCAGATGATTGCATCAGAAGATATTGGCAGACAAATCCTTACATACGGAGAGAGGTAACACACAAATTTCATTTACAAACCAGAATAAATTCTCTCAACATCGCCATAGTTTCCTCCATTCCGACACATCATGAATTGTGTTTGGATAAAAATCTTGCAGGAAACCAGTTGAGCAATTCTTGAAGACAGTAGACCAACTAACCTTGAAGGACATCTCAGACTTTACCAGCAAAATTATTTCAACCCCTTTAACAATGGGTTCCTTCGGAGAAGGTAAACCAAAATTTTCACTTTTCTCTTAACTCATTCCATAAAAATAACAAAACCAAGATTCTTGTCTCTTAATATTGTCTGGTTTTTGTTTGTTTACAGTGTTGTCTGTTCCGAGCTACGACACCGTAAGCAGCAAATTTTCCTGAAGCAAAGCAAACACAATATTTTGGGACTTTGTAAAATAAAGAAGATCGTTGGAGAAGAAGAAAGACCCAACCAATTTTAATTTTTTTGGTTTTCACAGTGTCCTATTTTTATTGGAATGGATTTTTGTTTCCATCTATGGTTAAATTGGCGGACTATTTCTTGTCTGTCTTTTCTCGAATTTTCAAAGAATGTTTGTATTCCAATAAATAATGTTTTATTACGTGCAAACATTTCAATGGTACGATTTTACACTCTCATTTCTAGGGGTGGGCAAAATATCCGCAATCCGAAAATCCGAACCGAACCCGCCCGAAAT
>OVAF01000427.1:0-41840 GCA_900406245.1 Odontarrhena argentea | reverse complement strand
GAAAAAAAAAAAAAAAAAAAAAAAACCTCCGTAAGAGAAACTATCAAAATATTGTGTACATATAAAACTCGTACATAAAATAACTTATACAAACATGATGTTTAAGAAAAACTATATTTGTGCAAGGCACGAGTGAGTTACCTAGCAATATAAATATTATAATTTTCAGTGTAGTTTTTATTTTTCTTTTTTTTGTTGTTCAACTCATTAATTCCTTTTCTAAAAAGAAAAATTATCTTCCCTTTTGTATCTTTTCAAAATCTTTATTTTTCTCAAATTTTTGTGTGTTCAACATGGTGTTTCTATTTTAAGGTCTGAATGACGATAGCGGTCTGTGGTGTGGAATAAAGTGAAAATGGTTCACAATGCGATTCAAATAGTAAAAATGCATATTGTAGAATAAGTGTAGTTTGTACAAAACAGTGAAAATATGTGTAATTTATAACAAAATATGAATAGTAACATATAAAAACCGCAAATTATGTATCATTCTTCATTAGATTTTTTTTTTTTTTTTTTGGTCGGCAACCAAATTCATTGCCGGAAAAAATTGACGGAAAAACAAAATATATAAAGCTATTTCGAGAGAAAAAAAAAAAAAAAAAACACTGACGAGGATAAAGTTTCTTAAATTTTGAGGAACCTCCAACTTTAATAAAATCTGCCAAGTGGAGTCGCCTGCCACGAAGGTTCGTTCATGCACTCACTTGGGAGGACAAAACTTAAAACTAAAGAATTCTTCTCCATTATAAAAAAATAGAGACGACAAAAAAAAAAAAATAAATAAATAAATAAATTGTTTGTTTTTACAAAAATAATGGATCGTTGATTGGGAAACACAAGATTCCCACATGCTAAACCCCTCATGAGCTAATTAAGATTGTCACCATTAATAGCAACACTCACCATTTTCAATACCAATGGGTTCCCTTTTCCTTGCTTTGGCATTTCTCGATACTTACAACCCCAAACTCGATCATAATTAGTGCTCTTTAATTCATTTTCCATTACACAAAAAGGGTAATTGCAGCTAAGAGTAACCTAAAATCGTCCGTCAAGATGTAGTAGGCTTTGGCTATATATGGTCCGGTGTTATTTTAGTTAGACATTTCATATTTCTAAGAAATGCATATATCACTGGACTGAAATATGTGTAATTATTCTTTTGAAATATTTTAAATTTTTGTCGTACTTATATCTCATCTTTTTAGCTCTGTTAGACTTCTTTTTTTTTGGAATTAGTGTGCATACAAATAATGATACATCCATGATGGGGACAGATCGAGCATATGATTCATAAACCAAAACAGAGTCATATTAGCCTTCTTATATAAAATATTCGAGGTAGCATTGGCCTGACGCGTAGCATAAGCAAGTGAAGAGTCATGAAGTTTTTGTATCAAGTAATACCAAACAAGATAGCCTCTACGTCACTATGATAGACGCCAGTATTGATGATCGTAAGTTCGTAACCAAACCTGCTTGAATCCTTGTCTCCATACTATCTAGATTGCGTAAAGGAACCCGAAAGCATCCATTGTAAGGATGACTAAGTTTGGGGTTATTTAATATAATCTAGAATTGGCATGCTTCTTTGCATCTCGTATTTTCCAACCCAGAGACCAGTGGAAGTACCCGACTAGCGATAGGAGCAGTCGAAGTTACACTTTAACCAAGATGGAGGAGGCGTTTCCCAATCCTTTATTCTAGCGAGAGGACTAGACCCAATGAAAACACGTGGTGTAGAAGAAGATATAGACCAACAAAGTAACCACTCTTGTACCTCATGATAACAAAGATTGATGCACTGACGAAAATACGATTCACATCTATGGCTCATCAACAAAAGATTCAAGTTAAGCTAAAAATGTCAAAGTATTTTTAGAAGATTATTAAACCATGGGTATATAAAAATAAATCATGGGTGTCTTGATACAAAGACTCATTCAACATAAAATCTGATTACTTAAAATCCGATATTAAACCATGGATTTATTTTTATATACCCATGGTTTAATAGTCATCTAGAAACTCTTTGAAATTTTTGGCTTAACTTTTATCTTTTGTTGATTAGTCATAGATGTGAATCGTATTTTCATGATTTTAACATTCTGACCCTCATCAAAAGGTTTTGTCCTCAAAATTGTTTCACTTTTTATATATATATTGGGAAGGTCCGCGCCTTGCGTGGATTTAAAATCTATTACATTTTAAGAATATGATACTACCTAGAAACCCTAAGTCAATCTTAAACCCTACAATCTTACTAAATCAAAGTTCTAGATCCTTAAACCCTAAAAAAATTTAATTATGAAAATATGTAGCTTGGATAATAAGTGGTAATTTTGCAAATATATTAAAAGTGGTAGATTTGCAAAATAGTATTTTAAAAGTGGTGTTTGTTAATCAAAACCAAAACATCTACGAGACACTAATGCTGAAACAAGCGTTAACCATCCAAAACCAGAACTCACCAGAGAATGATCAAAGGTCTAAACCATGGACTAGAGAATGATACAAAGGTGAGACTTCGTAAACAACAAATCTCTGAGTAAAGCGGAGCCATGCCAAAAACGGAAACACCATAAGCCATGTAAGAACAGAGAGCATCGAAGAAAGGAGCAAAGACCACCGAGAAAGACGAGGAGAACCCAGACTTTAAAAATCATATCTAACCGTCGGCACGACGCGACGTATGCTGCCTGAACAGCCGCGAGGTCCAAGAAGGACTAGAACATTCTGGTTTTTCCAAATCGGATTCAGACACCGCAAACCACCACAAATACCACCGCATCTTCCTGATATAAAACAACCACGACAAGCAACGGAAGAACAGAGAGCGTCGAAGAAGGGAGCAAAGACCACCGAGAAAGATGAGGAGAACCAAGACTTTAATTCTCGGCATGACGCGGCGTATGCTGCCTGAGCAGCTGCGAGGTCCAAGAAGGATTGGAACATTCTACTTTTTCAAATCTGATTCAGACACCGCAAACCATCACAAAGACCACCGCATCTCCCTGAAATAAAACAACCACGACAAAGAACAACTAAAGACTAAAAAGGACCAAGAAACCGGTACCGGTGTTGTGGTAGCCACCGGCTACTGGTATGAAGCCAAGAGGCGGCTAGATATCGGACGAAGACTTATTTGAGGTCAGGACGACTCTCTTTAAGAAAAAATTTCGATTTTACACGAAATACTCCCTTTGTTTAATTTGATAAAATCTTTTTGGGTTAATGTGTCAATAAATAAACTACTTTCTTTTGTCAACAAATAAAATTTCTAAATAATGTATTTATCATCATTTTTATTTACAAACAATAATAACTGAAAATAATTAAACCAATATGAAAAGATATTGCAGAATGTGGAAATTTGGTTGTATAACCAAAAAATTGGAAAATTTAATAAGTAACAAAAGCCCTCCTATGTAGCAAAATCTTGACCATTAGATCTAGAATTTTTTGACTAGTTTTTGAATATCAATTTTTTGGGGGGTTATTGAGAAGAAAAACCTTGCAGAAAAGGTGGTTGGTAAAAAAAAAAAAAATACAAAAGGTCACATAACAGCGAGATAGAAATAAAGAAATTTGGAAAAAAAAAATCAAATAAAGTGAAACATACAGTATAAATTCATCTATAAAATCTTAGTAAAAAATGGTACTAATGGAGTTACTACTTAACATCTATCACACTCTTTTTGTTTGGCGAACTATTTAACATTGGTAGCCACAAATATTGTCTAATAAATTAAACATACATGTAGCTAATATTCAATTCAATCTAGAATAATATATCATTTCTTTTATGTATACTAATAATAAACTGTTTGTTACTTTCTTTTTGTTAAGAAAAAACACAGTTGAGTGTGCGGATGAGTTCGAAAAAGAAATAGAAGAAAAATAGAGGTTGTGGGAGAGTTCAAAACCAATTAGGATTTTGAGAAACAAGAGACTAGCAACAGAAAAGTAGTCTAATGTTGGGGCAAAGTTGGCAACTATGATTGTAATTTACACCCAATCAAAGTGGTGGGAGCCTCTCTTTACCCTAGTGTCTATAACTCTCCATTGCATCAGCTTCTTTTTTAAGACTAAGTGGAAGTAATTAACAACCTCAAAAACGAAAATTCCACTTCCATGTCCAATTATTTTCTTCTATTTTATCTATATGTATCATAATGTTTGTTAATCAATATCATCATTTGTAGGCTTTTTGTGTTTTTAAGTTTCAAGAAAAATTGAAGGAAAATTCCATTTGATTTTGGTGCATAAGAAATACTCTACGGTTGTAGTGTGGCCTTTTTTTTTTTTTTTTTTGGCCTTTCAAGTCATATCACATGTTACCACGTGTTGCAAATTTATCGACGCACCGTGGGTGGAATATGTGTTCGATACGCATACTGCTAAATGTCTAACGTCTACACATAAAGCTTTTATAATAAATACGATGAAGCCTTTAAATATTGGTATACATTTCTTCAACGTTTTCAAGAGTCATTACTCATTACCACACATTAACAGTAATTCAGTCATTATTTTCAAGCACGTTTCCACACTATGTGGTCTACATTTAAGGCTAAACCATATTTATTCTAGTTTTCGTGCAGTGACGATTCCACAATGTAAAGGCATAATAGTGATAATATGAAGAATGTCTCATAAAAAGAATAAAGCGGAGTTGAATTGATAATATGATTGATGGGATCATCAATGATTGTGGCCGTAGTTAGTGTTATGCAGCAAAATGAGCTTCAAGCCTTTTGCTGCTGCATCTCTCACTCCTCTTCGGTTGTTGTACCTTTCTCTCAACACCACGTCGTCTACATGGCTCCAAGTTCGTCCTCTCGCTGAGCTCTCTCTCCACATAAACCTCTCCGAGAATGGATTCACTAGACTCTCGTAAAACTCCTGTGCCGTCTCGCAAATCACACCCTATTTATTATATATAAACCAAAACTGTTAGCTAACTACACCAAGTGTGTTCTGTTTTTCAAAAACAACACAGCAGTTTACTCTTTTTTACCTCTGCCATGGCGTTGATCTTGAGAGTTGCATCGTTGCTAAGAACCACGATTTTTTCCTCCCTGTTAATGTTTCGGTACATAAGGGCACATTCGAGAACCTGATCTTGTGATGTAGGAGAATCGATCTCTGGTGCATTATTATTATTCCAGTGAAGTGAAAACGGGAATGATGCTGAGCCATTTGACTGAGGAGTCACTGGTGGAGTTGGTGCAGTTGCTTTGGTTTCCTCAGATAGGTTTTGGAGTTGAATCCACCATTTGGTATTAGCCTTACACTCTTCGATCCAATCCAGAGCTGAGGAAGCAATCTCTGCTTTTCTATTAAAGATAAGATTGCGAGTGCGCTTCATCTCATTTAGCTCCCTTAACACTGAACAAAAACCAATGCTGAGTAATGTTTCTTATGAGAGATAGTCAAAACTGAAATACGAACTAATGTTATCACAGAAAAATTGATTCCACATCTGCAAGACAGACTCGTACGCCGAATGCATTTACAGCCTTAACTGGATGTAGTAACTGTAATCAAACAAAAGAGCAAACAAAAGAGAGTGTTAAGGGTTGTAGGGTTCTTTACCTGTTCTTGGTATGACTAGGTGTGTTCCCTTGAGCCCTTGTAGCAGGTGCAATGGCTTCCTAGTTTCCTTATCGAGGAGGGAAGAAGTGTCCAACACAATGGTCCACTTCATCTTGTTCTTGCCATCAGAAAGGTTCTAAAACACAGTAAGCTTATGGTTACTATAAGAATTGAACAACGAATGTAGGACAATCAAATTAACTGGGACTTACAGAAGAAGAACGAATGCCCCTAGAAATGTTGTTTCTTGCTGATGCAGTAGAAGAAGCCTCGGTGTACAAATGGCTTTGGGCTGAAGATTTTTCAAGTAGAGTTTGAAAAGGCACCCTTTCGACTTTGTTCGACAGTGCCACAGCCTCATGCTTCATCTTTGATCCGCTGCTCATGCAGTTTAGACCTGGTTTCTGTTCTGCCATCACGTTTTCTCCCAAATGAATATCAAAGAATGGTTTACGTGTTGCTTTGGAGGAGGAGCCTTTAGTTTCCTTCATCTCACCGACATCTCGCAAACGTTTTAGCATATGAGAGTTTGGGGTAAGATTCTCCTTATCTGGAGTAAAGATTTCTGGTTCTGTTAATGCCTCTGAAGTAATAATATCAATGACAGAAGGAATCTTTGACGAGCATGAACTACGTGAAAGCTTTGAAGAGCTCTTGATGTCGCCAATGTCTTGTAATCTTCTTAACATATGAGACCTTGGGGTGAGATTCTCCTTGTCAGGAGTAAATATTTCTGGTTCCAGGTTCTCTACACCATGGTGAACAGTCAGAGAAATAGACTTATCTCTTAAAGCCTGTTTTCTCTGCAACTGGGCTTTTGGTTGATCACCAATTTGTTTTTGCTTTCCTTTACTCCTGTTAGTCCGGATCTGAAGAACAGAAGCATCTTTTCCCCTCCTTGACCAAATGTTGCATGTGCTTAATCTTCTTGAGGAGCTTCTTGAGCTATTAATCTCTGACAGTACATCATCTCTAACAGCATCTGCTAGCGGAGTTTGGTTTTCTTGATTTCCAGTATAATCAGAAGACAGTTCTTCTCTCCGTTTTGTATCCTCAAATGTTTCTGCAGCCAAGTTTGAAGGATGTGGAATTCCCTTAACAGCATTTCCTTCGCCTCCTATTCCTTTTAGACTAGAAGATTCTTTAGATACCCCAGAGCCAGTTGACGTTTCTGGTTTGGATTTCTGAATTGGTGTTAACAAGACACTCTGTTCAAGGTCCTCAGAAAGCCACGAGCTGCTCCCATCATTAACTATTATTTCAGTTTCTCTGCTCATTACTAATTTTTTATTCTCATTATCTGCAGGATTCAGTTCACTCCCAACCTCAGATGGAGCCTCGACTTCACTCTTATGCAATGGCTGCCAACTCGAGAATAAACTTTGGATATCTTCTGTATTGATTCTTGAAATACTTTCATTACCAGCAGACAAACAATCAGATACCGCACTTGCTTGCCTTGAACCGACCTTAGTTTCACCATTGCTTTTCTGATATAGGTTCTCACTATCAGTCTCCAGGGTCACTTCACTCTGAAATTCAGAACCTAAGAGGCCTTGGGAATCATCAGTTGAATTTTCTAAAGTTGGCTCAGTTTGAGGGAAGGAATTGGGAGATACTGCAATAATTTCCCTTGAGACCTCCGTGTTTCCATTGTCTTCATGACTCTGAATTACCACACCCTCGGTTTCACCATTATGTTTCTGATATAGGTTCTCAATATCAGTCTCTAATGCCAATTCACTCTGAAATTCAGAACCTAAGAGGCCTTGGGAATCTTCAGTTGAATTTTCTAAAGTTGGCTCAATTTGAGGGAAGGAATTGGGAGATACTGCAATAATTTGCCTAGAGACCTCAGTTTCTCCATTGTCTTCATGACTCTGAATTACCACAATCTCTGTTTTGCCATTGTGTACCTGATATAGGTTCTCAATATCAGTCTCTAATGCCACTTTATTCTGAAATTCAGAACGTAAGAGGCCTTGGGATTCATCGCTTATACTTTTCCTTGAGACCTCAGCTTTTCCATTACTTAGTGTTTCAGCAGATGCTTCCATTACTTGCTCTGTGACAAACTCGGTTCCACCATTGATTTCCCGATGAAGGCTCAGAATCTCAACCTCTGCAGCCAATTCAAATGCAGAACAACCTAAGGCTTCAATGCAGCCAACAATCTGTCCCTTACTTGGGAAACAGCAGCTAACTGAATTTTCTGCGTTGGCTTCCATAATATTTATGGCCAACTCATGGGAACCTTGAACATCTTCTGTGAACTGTAGGTTTTCTGTCTTAGTGAAATCTCTTGGCAGTGGAGTTGACGAAGCCTCCTTTGCCTCTAGATATGGATCCTCATCCTCAGTGGGGACTGATGACTCCAACCTCTCTAACATTAAATCCAGATTTAGAGATTCATCCTCTCTGATATTGTATTCATCAGCGTCTGCCGCAACTTCAAGTTCAAAACAACCTAAGACCTCACAGTAGCCACCAGCCTGCTGCGTACTTGAAGAAGAGCTGCTACTTGCCTTTTCTTCTGCGGCTTCTACAACATCTAAGTCCCACTTTGATGAAGCCTGCAAATCTTCATCAAATTGGAACTTCTCTGTCTTGACAGGATCTGTGGCTAGTGCCACAATGCTTGGAGATGCAAGTGGCAACGAAATATCTGGTGTGGTGATATATGTATCCTCATCCTCACTAGGGACTGATGATCCAGTTCCTTCTGACGTCACATCCAGATGTGGATCTCCTTCATCACCTGTTGCAGTCTCCCCATGTGACTGCAGTGAAGGAAGAATACACTTTCAGGCTAACACCATATACGTATACGGAGAGATAAACAAACAGCAAAGGTGGAGATGAGGTCAAACCTGATGTGGGATCTCCCCATCAAGCATTCTATTCTCTTCTTCTTGGTTTATAGCTGCAGATGCGTCGAGTGGTGAAACAAATGGATTGTCGATTTCAAATGCTCGACTAAGTGGAATCCAGTGCAGCCTATAGGTCCTTGTTGAACCACCGATCCTAATAACATCACCTTCTTTCACCTCTACACAAGCACCTGGCTCTACTTTCTGATCCGCAACCCAAGTCCCATGCACTAAAATCGAGATACAAATCCAATCAACAACCAGAACTAATAAATCGAAATCCAATTACATGATAACGAAAAATGAAATCCATGACGCTAAAAGAAATCCAGTTGCATGAACACATAAAAGAGAATGAGCGCCGAGAAATCCCTAGAAATCGAGACCGAGTAATGGCGATACATACCAGAGGACAGATCTGTGACGAAGAGTTTCTGACGAGAGGGAATCGATCGGATTTCCAAGTGTAACCTGCTAATGCTAGGGTGCGTTAGAAGAATATCGCAATCTGGATGACGACCGACGCGCAGAATCTCCTCTACCTCGCCGTCCTCGTACACATCGTTTCTGCTTCTCTCCGGCGACGAGAAATCGCCACTGTTGACGACGAAGATGTTCTTGAGAATCGCGCCGTTTTTCAGTACGGTGAACACGGGAATCGTCTTCTCCGCCACTTTTTGTTCCTCCATCAGTTTTTTGATAAGTCTGAGAGAGAATTTTTTGAAGATTTCGGAGATGAAGAAGGTTATTTTGAAATGTTGTACTCTCCCGATTTGAAAATGAGGCCGTTAAAGAGTGCCGACTCGACGGACAATTATTTACTCGTAACGGCTAATTTTATCATTCTCATCTCTCAACCACTTTCAAATTTATAAAACCAATTTGTTAAATCCTTATTCGTTGATTTATGTATAGTTGTATACCATTGTTAACGTTTTCCAAACATAATTTCCATTTCAATAGTCAATTTTGATAGTGCTGTTGAGGTTTTCTGAATATAACATCAATTCCAATTTTAATCCGGGGATTCAAAACTTTTACTATAATAAGCCGAATAAGGAAAATCTGGCCTGGTTTGGTTTGGTTTGGTTCGATTCAATCCTAACAGAGATACATGGCAAAGTAAAAACTCAAAACATTTTGTTGTATGGTGAGAGTATACATAAAAGTGTGACAAAGGATGTAATATGAAGAGTGGGATCTATTCCTGCTTCGTACGAGCTTGCCTTGCACGATGCCTGAGCTCAGCTCTTTTCCATTTTACAATTAGATAGCAAAGCGAAAAAAGAGTGTTTATCTGCCAAAAAACACAACACCTCCATAAGATTTCCAACATTATTGATATCACATATAATATCAAGTGACTGGGCTACTTATAACTAAACAGCACACTGAATTATCAGTTACTGGATCAGTCATGGGTTTAAAATTAAATCATGCTAGAAAGCTTCTTATTTTTACTTCTTTCTCTACTAAAGTTCATTTTCTTCTTGGAAATGAAAGGCAGAGGACAATCGTCTATTCAACATCTAAATGGGTGTTCTTGGGAAAACAACTAACGCCCTGCTAACAAATTTTCTTTCATGAAACTATTAGATTCTTATATGTAAAGCACAGAAGCAAGGGAAAGAGAGATGGCATTGCTGAACACATACCAAGATTATCATTGCAATGACCAGAAGTGGTCCTGACCAGAGAACAGACAGGAAGACTCCATGCGGGTCAAAGTAGTTTTGAGTTGAGAAGCTCTTCCAATTTTTTCTCAAGAGTCGGTTGATACTCTCTGCAAAGTAAACCCCAGCCACTGCAAAAAGTGGCACATCAGTATTCTCATAAACTTATACTGAGGAACATACTCGAGCAGATGCAATAACAGAAAACAGTAAAATCTTACATACAGTCACTAACTTGATGTTTTAAACGGTTAACTGTTGAGGATATCATATTTTCTTTTACCAACCAGAGTATCCGAGAATTTTCTTGCATACTAACTCCCAGACCCACTACATATCACTAATGGTGCAACTCTCGAACCATGTATTTCTGAGATGTCCAAATACTCAACCAAAAACAAAGCCTAGGATGTTTATCGATAAACTACTCTGAAGGACGAGATATCTAGAGCTGCATGACAGAATTGTCGTAAAACTAGCTCCTCAACCCTTGTTTCAATATGAAGACTGCAACCTAGCTTAATGAGATCATTGGATCCAGGAAAGAACACAGATAATAAAATTATGAAAAGGAGATCAAATCAAAACCCTCACGACTTTAAACTAAAATGTCAGAAGAAGCCCAATCTAAAAGAAAATACTAACATAACAGAATTGTATCTTCCAGCATTGGAGACGTGAATATGATCCAAAGAGACTTATAGTGTAAACGAAACTGAAGCATAAGGCTTGCGTCTAAAAGAGACTAGAGGCTGAGTATTCAAACAATTTTAATAAGGGAACTTACAAGCCAATAAGAACAAGAACATATGGAAGTTGAGATGCCTTCTAGAAAGAAGAGTCGTAAGTAGCAACAGAGCATGAAACGCCATTAATCCAATAATCCAAGGTTCCTGNACAAAGGTTCCCAAAAAAAAAAAAAAAAAAAAAAAACATCAATCTAGAAGACTAACCAGGTATATCGAATTCCAAATCCGTAATGTATGACATTGAAAAGCATACAGAAGATTCAAAAGGAAAATTCAGTGATTTGAATTTACCTTCCAGTCAATGGCATGGAAAAACCCCAAGAAATTATCGTAAGCAGGTTGTAATCCAGTTCGGAGCTCTCCGGAGATCTTCTGGACTAGATCCGCCATGAGATCCATCTGCTGCTCCATCGCCGATCGTATTTCCTCCATTGTAGTCTTACTCCGATTACCAGATTTCAGATTTACGATGGCTTCACTTTTTACACTCTAGAATTTTCTCTTTCGATTTCTTCAGCTCATCCCACGCCGTAGGGATGCTAAGCAAGAGCCCACCCATTTAGGCCCGGTCCATTTTTTAAACTTCATGTTTGACATACACTTGTTGTTTTTTCTTTTTTCAACTGAACATTAATTTAAAAGTAAGAAAACACTTGGTTTGAATATAAATAAAAATAATAATAATAATTAGTAGTTTAATACTAATGATTGTAGAAGTTAGAACACAAAAGCTAATTATCTATTTAACACAATGACAACATTAGCAAAAATCACTAGACTACATTTTTTTTTTTTAATTCAACCTTTTCAAATATTTTATTAATTGTATAAAATTTCTATTAGTTTTTATCTTTGTTACCACATAATTAATGAAGAGCTTAATTATTTGTGTCATAACAATAATCAAAATGGATCACATAATTGAGTGAATAACTACAATGATATCAAAACAAGAATTGTGGCTATGACCATAAACATGACGTTCTATTTGGTTTTTATGTAGAACTCCCTTCAATCTATTCTATGTAGAATAATATGGATATTAATTTGAGAAAATCCATCAAATACCACACTTTAAAGTCACACTTTAAAGTGTTAGCTCCAAATATATGATTTAATGTTTTGTTTTCCAAAAATACAAAAAAAAAAAATTATGTTCTTTACTCAGGTTTGTTTATCAGCAATATAGTTATCCCTACACAAATGATTAGTTCTTAATCCATGGAATATCTCTTGTGCTATTAAAATATTATATATAATAAGTATCCCTAAAACAAAAACCGATTGGGTCTATGAGGTTATCCCTAGCTAGAAGAATTTCCTTTATCCTCAAACATAGAATCTTGGAGTTTCTCACATTACAATTAAAGACTTATGGGTTGAAATTTCCCCATTTCTTTTGATCGATATGTTTTAGGTATTAAAAAAAATATTTGTCGCATTTAATCTTCATTGAAAACCCTTATTCAAAAAGTTCTCGAATCACAGTAATTATATCCCCTTTAATTAAAGTCCAAAAAATCTGGTAAAAAAAATGTCGTTATCCCATCTAAACCTGGTGATTTCTCTGGATGCATAGCGAACAAAACTTTTATAATCTCTTCATGTAGCCAACGCCTGTCATATCCTGCGTTATCAAGGGATTAATTTCAGCAACCAAATCATATACTCCCTCTGTTTTATAATAAGTGTCGTTCTATAGAATTTTTTTCGATTCACAAAGAATATCGTTATACATTTCCAATGTAGTTTTTTCCATTAATTTTCTATTTTAACCCTACGTCTAATGAAGAATATAAAGAGTTAACTAACTTTTTAGAGATATTATGGAAATTTTAATATGTTTTATTAATTCACGTGAATATAGTTCAAATGATACTTATTATAAAACTGAGGGAATATATCTTTGGAAGAGTAGGAGCGGAATAGGGTACCAAAATAATGTGTAGCTAACTGTTCGATACATAAATCATTCTCAATCCGATTCCCAATCGAATCCACTAAACCAGTAATTCTATTACGAGCTCTTCTTTGTTTTGTCACAACACTTAGTATTTTTATCCTCGTCCTTAAGCCAAACATTCCTACTCTTTCGTTGCCAATAAATTTCTCCATCCTTGTAAGCCTTTTGAAGTTTCTTCGTAATATTTGTAATCTCTACCTGGAAATCCCCAACATCATTTTTTCGCTTCCTCCAAAACAAGCGGTAAAAGCGATATATTCGATTTTCCAGGTAATAAAACTATTTTTCAGTCACCAGGAAAGGAAATTTCTAAAATTCTCAATTCTCAATTCTCAATTCCTGACATTTTATTTTTATTCCAACGTAATGTTATAGCGCCTGCTAGTCCATCTTTGCCCATCCAACTATTATCAAAACAAGAAAATTTTATCTAGGATAAAGCAAAACCTTTAAATTATCCCAAAATGGGTTTGTGACCAGAGCCGATTAAATTCAGTTATCGAACACTAGAAGATAGATACTGACAATGCCACTCCTCATTTTCCAATGCCCTATCCCAGCGACAATGAGCTGTCTACTTAATTATATTAACTTTGTTTTGTTTAATACGATTACCCCACCACGATAAGGTATTTCCATAACAATGAAATTCTAACATTCCAAATGACTAATCATGTTATCAAAATGAACAAATGACTGAGCCGATTGTGAATTTCCCCCCTTGTTTTTCATGATTTCTAAAATTTTCATTGAAATCCCCAATCATTAACCAAGGTTCCGAACGTTGAGAACTTAAACTTTGTAATTTATCCCATGCGAATTCTCGAATTTTCATTACTGGATCCCCATAAATAAAAGAAATAAACACATTTTCGCCTTTAAACGAGATACTTGTATCAATAACACGATTATATGAATATAAATATCAAGTTTTATTTATTCGTTATAAAATGTTCTTAAATCACCACTTGTTCCTCTAGGTTCAACCGTGTACAATATATTATACCCAAAATGTAACTGAAATTTCTCCAAAATATTATAACTATTGTTCATTTCATATACAAATAAAATCTCCGACTTAATTTTTTCCCAAATATTTCGTAGATGTTCTCTTGTCAAGTGACCCCTAATAATTAATTCAGTTTTTGAACTGAGTTAACTGAAAAAAAAAAATCTAATTAACTTTAAAAAATTGACCCAATTTGGATATCCTCTTAGAAGAATTTAGAGTTTTCAAGATAGTATCCCTACCTTTATTAAGCGTCTGATAAATTCAAAGGTGAATTGTCTAGCTTAATCAACATAATTTTTTAAAGACCTATGGAGGACCCAGACTAATTTCTCTCTCCGGATATGTAAATTGGCCTAAAGCAAAAGCATATATCTGTGTATATGTCCAAGGCTCTTCATGAATTTGTTAAGCATATCAATATGTTTTTTTTTTCCCAACTGATATTATTAACAAGAAAAAGGGTGGGATACAGTTTCGGGATACAGAGGTCAGACAACTATTCCTGGAGAGAATCCGGCGATTACAACATCCCAGAGTAAAAGAAAAACTACCAAAAAGGATTATGAAGTTTAATCAAAGTCAAACAACAAAACTCAATTAAAAGTAGGATGCAAATTACAACTAAACTTCAAGGTTTCCTAAAGAACCAAGTCCTAAAGTAGTCGATAACAACAATTAAAGATCCCTTCTCTAGTGAATTTTAATGTTGTCGACTGTCCTGAATGTGTCATCAAATTTGATATAATTGGTTATTATAATAGAGAAAAAAAGATTTATCGCATTACACAAAAACATATGAAAATGCCAAATAATAAGTGTATAACAAATAACATTACAATAAGATCCACATAGAGGTAGAGGAACCTATTTTTGTTTTAAGGTTTTTAAACTCTAAAATACCAATATTCTAAACCCTAAAACTTTATAAATAAAAGTGAGAATGAGTTATAGAGTTTATGGTTTAAGGTTTAAGGATAATAAGTGGTATTTCAAATAGTTTTTCTTCAAAGTGTAATTTAGAAAAATTGATGACTAAAAAGTCTAAATTCAAAAGAATAAAGTTAAAAAGTGTATTAGTGAAATTTTCTCTATCATATTTCATTATTCACTACTTTGATGTGATTTGAAATTTGTTCAAAATGTGCAAAAGTCTGTCGATTTTTAATAAACTACGTTTTATCTATGATTTCTTTGTTATGTTGTATGAAAACTAATAATTTTATTTTTGAAGAATATAAAAGTGCCCTTAAACATATTATTTTATTTTGGATGCATCATCATTCAGTGCTGAGCACAACAACATGTTCTGAAAATACAATAGCTTCTTAAATAATGATTCTTTTGACATAACGTAGTGCACTCTTCCTGGAAACTGAGTAGAAACACTTTTGTTCCGGTTGATCTTCATAATCTATTTATCAATAATAATCATTAAACCAATATATAGATGTTATACCAAAAAAAAAGAAAAAAAAGTGTAGATTCATTACACAGAGAGAATTAAAATAATGTCTAAAGTAAAAAATATGTTTATAGTACAGGGTTAGTATGTGATGTAACACAATGAACATAAGACATGATGAAAAGGATGGTGAAAACAAATGTCATCAAGTTTTTCATGGTGGGAGTCATACATCTGATATTCTCGTAATATACCTTTATTTTAGACTCATTATATATATAACAAATATAAGTAAAATGGTAATTTTACTGATCAACTTTGGAATCATTTTATTTAAAACATTACCTTTATTATAATTTACAGTCAGATAAAAAAAAACAATAATGATTTCCTTACCATATTATGTTTGAAAATTGGTGGGATGATATTTAATCATTTTCACATACTTATAAATGAAATACTCTTTTATCATATTTAATAATTTATCAAACTGAATAGGATTTGGAGCGTAACAGTTTGTAATAGTGTTGTCATTGGACTGTCAGAGTTTGAACTCAGCTTAATGTATAATATGGTTGAAAAAGAAAAAATAATTTATTAAATTAAAATTTGCGTATTTAAAATTGCCAATTGTTGTAAAGTGACACTGATACGGCCCTGGATGACTTCAGTGGTTGCAAAGGAAGGTTGGAATGATCAGCACGAGATGGTTTGAAGGCTGGACGATTTTTGAATGGATGACACAAATGATGCGGTTCAGATGCAGCGGATAAACGGTTGATTCGAAGGTGATCAGTGAGTGGAATTGAAGTGAAAACGAAGTGAGATGGTATGGAATGATACTCCTAAGAATCAGAAGCAATTCTAGGCTATCAAGCTCAATTGTCGAGTGGATATTACACACCAAACAACAACTAAGAAGGCTAGATATTACACACTAGCAGATCAATCAAAGGAGAAGAGTTTGAGAATAAAATGATTGATAGATGGACTGATCTCGTTTTTGGTCTACAAATAGGTGAAAATGCCTTGAAAACTAAAGAGAAAGTCACACACTCCCTAGAAAATTAATTGCACATGTTTTTGACCAAGTAAATGATCAGAATTTGAATTTAACCCTTGTTTTCCCTCCTTAGCAATCTGAATACGAAAATGGGCATTCCTCCTTGTAAGACCACGTCCATTAAGCATGTTATCCATGGGGTTATTGAGTTTAGTGTGTGAGTCAAGCCTCATTAAAAACCTTTGCTTAGAAAACCCAATGGGACAAAACTAAGCCAAAGGGAAAAAGAGTGCGAGACCACACACCTCCCACGGACAACCCTTAGGCAGCTTGTATCACAACCAATGTGGTTGGATTAGCTAAAGCACTAAGGTTGCTTTGAGCTTGTACTAGCAGCGTGCTAACAGCTTCATTCAATTTCCTTGCTTTAGACCGAGTAAGAGGTCCACTTGGTAGCTCCATTGCTGCTTCTATCTCCTCAGGTTCAAGCTTGCTTATGTCTTCATTTGGTGCTTCCAAATCAGGTTCTTGCTGCTGCTCCATTCTTATATCAGACACTAGTATAGTGACAACTATAAATCCACTAAGAATACACACCAACGCACCCGAAACTAAATTCACTTTCCCTGAGTAGGAATTAGGCTTCTGAGTTGGATAGTTCTAGCCCAATGATTCTAAAAAAAAAAAAAAAAAAATCAAAGGGTCGTAAATTTAAAATTATTGATAAATGTTTCGCGACACTTTTTTTTTTTGTCAACCATGTGGAAGGGATTCGATCCCTTTGTGTGATGGTGAGAACCTCAGTGGACTTATATATCACTGCCACTAGACTACGGTCACTTTACCAATTATAGTTCATTGAAAAATAATTGGGCATAGTTTTTTATATTAGGGAGTGAACAAGAATTTGAATCCTTTGAACCATTTGTATGTCCTTAATCACCATAAAGCTTCTGGATGGACATTTAAGCACAGATTTCCTTCACCATATTATCAATGACTCTTCATGCTTTCACCTATTTTTTTTAGGATAACTATCATTGTTGTGAACGGTTTGTATCTACCCTTGTAGTTCGCCTTGTACATGAGGAAGCTCTCTTCGAGACAATACAATGAGATTAAGATCATGTACAGATTGTTCATGGGTTCACAGGATTTTACCTTGCTCTACTCCCAACCTTCTCAACTTTCATCTAAAGGGTGAGAAGAATGATCTTTCTTTTTTTTACTATATATTCTTCTTTTTTTTTTTTTTTTAACTTCAACAATTGATTTCTCCTTCACTGGATTTGCAAAGATAAGATTTAGGCAATCTCTATCATCATTATTAAGAAGCTCTTGCACATTGTTTTTCGTAAAACTCTTAACTCTTATTTCATTAGGGAAGGTAAATGGACTTCCATGTGGTTTTCCTTTTCAATTACAAATGAAATTTTTTCTCTCGTTTTGTATAGAACATGTTCCTTGTATTTGCTTTTCTTCCTCATGCAATTTAGAATTATCAAGATGTGCATGCAAGCTCTTAGTCTATTGAACAAGTACTTCCCCATTAACATTCACGAAGTTTATAGAATCTCTTTTGCTTCCAGTTTCTTTGTTTTTTTGTTATACTACAAATGGTGGTTGTGAAGAGTTTGATTGGGTGAAGAGACCTTGTTATTAATACTCTCAGAGATCACTCTCTTTTTTATAGAATTCGTTGTTGGCCCCCATCATTGTAAGAAAAACTCTTCAACATTAAAAGACATTCTGCAGTTTTGCATAAGTTTCAAAACTATATAGTCTATTGGATCAAGCAATTGCATGCGCAGACTATATAGTGTTAGAAGTAGAAAGAAAGAAAAGAAAGAAAAATCATCCTTTGGATTCTCAATTTCTTTTCACAATTAAGAGTCAAAAAGAAAAAGAAAATATTCAGACCAAAAAACAAAAAACCAAAAAAAAAAAAATTAGTTTTATGATTTATCACATCATGCACTTATGAATAATCCTCCTAACATATTAAATACTGATTGGTTGCCTCATATATCTGGCTGTGACGCGTCCAAAACTTGCTAATTATAGTGTCCACACTCTTGCCCAATTTATGAAGCAGCTGGAATTGATCAGTAGTATAACCAATCGAAGAAGAAGATGTAAAGGATTATGAAAACGATGAGTTGAGAGAAAAATTTAATAGACTCTCTCTCTCTCTCTTCTACTTTACAATGCGTATTAGCACACAAACGATTACCAGAATCCATGTGTATTATAGTAATGACTACATAATTACCTTGCTTCTGATGAATATAATTAGAGAATACTTGGTTTTTATCATTTTACTTAAGGTGGAAGTGCTGATTCTTCAAACCATCACCTTCTTCATGGTAACGTGTAGAGGAATAGGAGTGTGCAAGGTGATATTATTAATTAGGACAGAGTTTAGGATTTGGATGCGGGTCGTTGTTTCTTACGGAGGAGGTAGTTTAGGAGCAACCCAAGTAAAGGAAAACCTGAAACCACGCCTATGTAACTAAGCCACCATATGGACCGTTTTTTCTGGCGACACAGCTCGTTACCACTTCTTCTCTTTGTTACATCAACCTGAGGCTTTAGTCTGGTCTGCTTGGATACTTTTGTTGCTTCTTCTGACGGTGTGGTGGTATCAGTGTTTTGCTCGTAATTGACTGCTGCCACCAACCCATCTTCAGCTATGTTTAGGTACGGGGCTTGGTTTATCGACGGCTCATGCTTCCCTGATACCGAGCTTTTTCTTTCTTGAATCTGCAAAATTTAATTGATGGTTTTTGGTTAGAGGGTGCGGAGACAGAACAGTTGAATAATCTAATCGTAACACACAGAAACTTACTTTCTGTACATGCATATAACGACTGCAGCTTAGGGCGCCAAGAAACTCGTTGCTGGCTCGAACCCACCTGTACATATATATATATATAGACAGTGTAAACAGGAAGCACCTAATCGGTGCTTTACTTTCTTAGAATTTAAAAGACACGGACCACAAGCTAGATCCAGTTAATCCTTCGAAGAATGCAAGATGTCCCCCGTGATTTGTTGTAGCCAAGACGATGTTTTTGTTTGCCCTTTCAAAACAAATTTCATGTTAATCTCTGTAACAGGATTCAAGACTTAAAGAGATTCATGTATTACCGGCATTCGTCCCAAGGAATAGCTTCTTTTGTGCATAATGGATCATCTAGAGCACTTATACAAAGAAGAGGAACTGCCACATTTCCTATGTATTGGGTACTGCTAGATTTTCGGTAGTACGCATCCACAGTCTGCATAAGGGTTAGCCACTTTGTCAAATCAACAGATTACTTAATGCTGATTTTGAAGGGCATCAAAAACATGTATATAGCAATGACAAAGCCAATACTGGGGGAATACTAACATCGGGTTCAAACTAACATGGAGGAGGAACTAATACCTCGAATTCTCCGACAAGACAGGTAGCATGGTTGTCAAAATCTCGGATGGAACGTGACTGGAGATGAAATAACAGTGGGAAACAACAGACAACGTTAGGTAAGTTTCTGTGGATGGAATTTTACATTTTCTTAAGAATTTTGCGGAGTAAACTGTATAGTTTATGGATTATGTGGTTACACTACTAACCTTTTTTATGCCTTCCCAATTAGCAAGCCGTGAATACTGAGGTTCATGTCTGCAAATGAAACAAAAGTTATAACTGAAACGTGACCTTCTCAAAGTAATATATCTAAAATGTCTCCTCACAACCCATCTTACAAACTCAAAAGCTAGGCGGTTCTTGACCAAAGAGGTGGACATACAATTGGGCATAACCTTGTAGTCCGATGGTGAGAGCTCTGTCGTACAACTTTTGTTTGAAACCCCGACAGATAAACCTGTCCCCGATCTTGTTGGGAGGAGACAAAGGAAGAGAAAACATTATGTATCACGCGTCGATTTCAAACAAAATCCCACATTACTATTTACAAATACAAAGATCTGAATTTAAAGAGTTTTGATTACTAATCAACTGATACTAGAGAAGTAAGACACGACAAATTTTGGAATCAATATGTATGAAAAAGAATAGCTCACCAAGAGGTCCCACGGAGAGCAAATAGCTACAGCACCCCTCAAGGGTGTCCTTTCACCCTCTTCCCCAAGGTATTTGACCTGAAACAGGAGAGACAGATTCAAGTTAACATTGTCTATAAGATGAAGCTCCTCGTGTATATCAATGGTATAAATAAGCAAGCTAGCCTGAAATCTCTGTTTGAATAGTGACAATGTGCAATAGGAAGGTTGATAAAAGAGAAGCAAATGAAAAAAGTTGAAGATATGTTCAACTAGGTAGATGCATTCATAAGAAAGATTGAATAGTACCAGAATATTAGCCCCAATACTAGTTCCAATAGCAAAGAGGGGAGCCATAGGGTATTTGTGTTGAAGATAACCCAGAACAACCCTTATATCCTCTGTATATCCAGCATTGTAGAAGCGATCAGACTGCATCCATTAAATTGCAACATAACAAGATTAAAGAAGGAACATCCATATAAGCACAACGGAAAAAGAGAATAGTAGGGAACTCACCGTAACAGAAACACCGCCCAATCCTCTATGGTTGCTAATAACAACATTCCAACCTGTTTTGGCAGTGTTGTAGGCAAGATGCTTAAGGTACTGCGAAAAAAAAGCATCAATGCAAGTGAAATAGACATTTCAAAATTCACTGGTCCTAGTAGTAGTAGCCTTACAGGAGATGAAGAATCACTGGTTAGGCCTGGAATAACAACAGCAATGGGAGTTGTGTCTTCTTTTGTGATTTCACTCTGATTGTGAAGATCCCCCTCAACAACTGCACAATATTTTGTATCAAACCCAGATTTTTGAAGATGGAAACAAACAAAATGTACAATTCGAGGTCACTAGATTATACCATCAGAGTTGCTGAGCCAATCTAGGGCAATGGTTCCACCATCAGAAGCTCGAAACAGCTGTCTGAAAACAAGAACAAAACGAGAGTATGTTTTTTCTTGTCTACAACATTTCAGTATGTATTAAGCTGCGTTCGAACCCAGGCCGTGACACAAACGAGATTATGTAGGATTGAGTAAATTAAAACAAATGAAATATGTGTGTGACGTACCTCCGGTAGCTGAAAACGGGAGGCAATCCATGGAAATTGAGGAAACAAGTCTGAAGATGAGGACTGGCTAACCATGGAGTCGCCACGTATCTACACCGAAAGAAAAAAAT
The DNA here is from genome assembly GCA_900406245.1 of Odontarrhena argentea. Taxonomy (NCBI): domain Eukaryota; kingdom Viridiplantae; phylum Streptophyta; class Magnoliopsida; order Brassicales; family Brassicaceae; genus Odontarrhena; species Odontarrhena argentea. The sequence continues at coordinate 20,335 of OVAF01000427.1, read as the reverse complement.
AATCAAAATCTCGAAAATCGGAGAATGCCCAAATCGAAAATCTGTGTGTCTAACCGGCCGTGAAGGATCCCGCATCGAGAGACAAGACCATGGTAAAGAGGAGAATCGAGATTGTAGGTGAGAAAAACTTTGCATCTGAAATACTTGAGAAAGAAATCTCCGAGAAAGTGGAATTCCAGGAAATTGTAGAAGAAGACACAAAAGAGGAAGAAGAGAGCGAGGAGGTAATGACGGAGAGGGATGAGGGAGAGAGCGTGAAGGAGAAGCTCGTAAGGATCCTCCATTACTTCTTCGGAGAGATCTTCTTCTTCTTATGTGTTGTTAGGCTAACGACAAACTGGCGGGGGTTGGACCATTTATGACGGGACTTGGTTTTTATGGTATTATTTTATTGGTTTTTGAAATTTTTTGCAACATTGATTACACGCCGATGCGTTCACGTGTAAACCTCTCTTGTGTTTTTTTCTTGCTTCTCTTACACAAATTTCTAAACTATTTTTCTCTTTTTTTTTTTAATGCACGTTTCGATATTTTTGGTCACATTGGTAAGCTAACTTTGGAGAGTGATGCTGTGAAGCCCGTAATCTCACTGGACAAAGAATAAGGTTGTGTTTTCTGTTTTCAGCTCGCACATGTATCTCTCGAGCTTAATCATGTGGCGTCGCAGGCGGCACTCAGTTCTACGCTTCCACACGTTTAAGCAAAACATCTCATTATTAACATTTAATCATCTTTCATTACTGGCTTAGAAGTTAGAACCCAGTGATATATCACTTTTACAGTCCTAAACTCCTAATATTTGATCTGCCCTCAATTCGTATACATCCCCAGAATAAACAGAAATGCCATTCAACCAACAAAAACTTAACATCATCCTTGAGAGCGATGGTAATGGCAAGTCCTCCTTTCAACATCTCATAAAACAAAAATGCAATGCATTTCTCAACCTACTAACAAATAAGCTCAACTATAAGCATCAACTTGGAGGAAACTTTTTTTATATATTATTTATTTTCCAAAATGATCCTGCGGTACGTCTCCTGTATGTACACAATACAACTACAATAACAAACAAAAAATAAGGACAACAACAATACAAAGGAAATGCTATAAAGCCATACAAAATTACACCCACATAACAAAAACATAAATAGTACAAAGTCACTAACCTCGGCCATTTTTTCATCCCAAATCATCACACCTACATAAGGGGTTCTATCAGCAGATCAAATCCACATACTTCATACCATCAATTTTACGATAGAGGGTGATTGTCACCATCCAATTATTCCACTTCTGAACTCAAATGCTGTAAAAGTGGTGAACTTACAAGCTCCGAATGGTGTCCACACGATCAATCACATCAAGGGCTTTCATGCGATCAATGTCAAAATTGATTATGGGAACAGAAGAAGGTCTTCTGATTGAGATAGTATCCTTCTTACTCTTCATCATCTCGCCCATCATTGGCGAGTGGCTACTGCTTTTGCTCAGCCTGTGGTGCTTAGAAAGCCGTGTTTTAGCCACCGTTGCAAACTCTTGGCTCTTGCTTATCCCTGGTGTCTTTCTTCTCTTGCTCACATCTCTAAGCATCTCTTGATCCTCCATAGTAAGCAACGGGGATCCAAGACCTGGGTTCTGTGAACCACTGGACAGTTGGATCGTTTTCTGGTTAGGTGATCTGATTGGAGACTTAACCGGGGATCTTAGGCCACAACCGGTGGTGGCCCTCACTTGGGTAACAAGATGATGAAGCCACACCACCAGGTCTAATATGTAACCCTCAGTTTTTTCTTTATCTGCATGGTGAAGTGTATCTATTCTTAGTATGGTCTGACCTGCAGGTCTCTGGTTTGTCTCCGACCTGAAATATATTGCATATCTTTATATTCAGCAGGGGACGCACTAGTGTGCATATATACAGTTATACATATCACAAAGAGCTTAATAATCAGATTGTCCTCATGGCTTACCCGGAACTTGCCCATTCTCCAACCCATCCAAACCCGTGATGCGCTCTGGTTGGAAAAAAAAGACAGAAGAATAAGTCTAACTTACTTTTATTAATAAAACTAAGGCGATTTTGTAACAAGCGACATGCTTTAGTTGTGAGAAATTATGACAGATAACATATTCAACTGAACCACCCAAAAATACATGGTTTGAATGAAAGCGAAGTTCTAATAATGACTTAAAACCAAGATAATGAGAAACAAAGCATCAGCAAAGCTTACTTGGTTGTGTTTGTAGCAACAGGAACAAGCCACTGCAACGTTTTTTCCATTTCAGCTTTTATTTGAGGAACAGTGAGCTGGTTAAAACAAATCAGATACAGTGTCGTGAGCAGACATACAAATCACATTCAAGTACCATTTTGTCAGCATAAATGAATTATTGGCAGTATGGAATAATAATGATACCTCTTCCTTAAGATGGAAGGACTGTATTCTGGAGCGTAAAGCAGATTTTATACTTGGAGGTAAGCCCTGGTACAAAGCATCTCTCGTGCTTGCAGGCATGGTGCTAGACCGGGACACCTAATCATACAAATGAGAAAATAAGTTCATTGAAATGAATCCCGTGTGGCATCAGCGACATAAGTCTAATCATATATATTAATCTAATGTTGATTGTGCTAATACTTAGTGGTCGATTATCAATTAGATTGGTAATAATTGGATATGAAGTACAGACAATACAAGATCCCATGTCACTAGCATTTGAAAAACAGACCTAATATATCAAGTAAAACGAAGTGATGAAGAGAATGATAACTTACAAGAGTATCTATTTGAGTAATAACGTTTGCATAATGTAAGGCAAGACCGGCAGAACCCAATTTTTTATGATTAATTGGAGGATCATTTGTAGGCTTATTAGAATCTGCATACCAGATAGAATGATCATGATTTGTAAGCACATGTTTCCTTTAAGATACAGGAAAAGAAAAAAGAAAAAAAAGAAAAACTAAATCCTCAATTTTCCCTAAAGTTAAAATAAGACTAAAACGCCTTCTCCTAATTCGAGACTCACCCGCACCACCAAAGGCTTCATGAATCTCCAAATGCAAGAAATGGACAACATCTACTAATTTCTCCATCACCTAAGCATTGTTAGTATTTCCAGAATTAATAATGGAATCTAGATAAAGCGAGAAACTTGTCACAAAAAGAAATATCTTTGATTTATCAGATTGCTGACCTCTTCCAATATCCTAGACCAAAGAGATTTTTTCTTTAGGTTTCTCACATGCTTCTTCTGACTCTTTAATTCAGTTCTCAAGATAGCAAGTGTGTCTCCCACACCTTGCGTAGAAATAGCACAGATGGAACAGAAATTAGAATGATAACCAACAAAACAGAGTACTTTAGGTGCAAAAAAACAGTATCATCCATTTCCAAGGATATAGCTTGTGGGTTTTGTGAACTAGAACATATATTACTATTTGGTCCCTACCTCGTTGTGCTGTGCTCGGGTTCTCTTCTTCCTGGATCTTACGTTGGTAATCTTGTTCAAATCTATCCAACGCATGGAGTTCATGATACAAGTCCTGAAAGCGCAGCAGAAAAATCAGACAAAGTCGCCACTGAGAGGTCAAGGGACCGAATATTGTGAATTTGCATGAATATATACGTACAGCTGTAAAATGAACAAATGTCATGAGCTGGTGCATAATGGTTTCTGCTTCCTGTTTCAAATGTTTCTGGGGTGTAAATTCAGATCCCAACCTAAATTATAGGACAGGACTAATGAATGGTCAAATACTTTAAAAAAGAATACACCTATTCTGTGACAAAAGTGATAGGATCATGTCAGAACCTGTCAAAGAAGCGATCCAGGTTGTGGTATTGAGGATCCTTGCAACGATTCCCAAAACGCACCACCTCTCCAGAAAAAATCTTCAACTCTTCCCTGTAAACAAATAAATGATTTAACTGTCAGCTTATCTCCAAACTACACACAGATAACCGCGTAAAGAAAGCTCAGCACCAACACAGAACACTGTCACATACTGTTACCTTTTATCAGCGGCAGCTATCCTCAACAGTTCATCCATGTCTTTGGATATTAGGTTTTGGACGCCTTCTGAAGGTAACACTGCCTCTTTTAAATGTGTGATACTATCTTCTGAAAGAGACTGCATAAGATTGGCGCCTTTCACAATGGTATTAGCGACTTCGAAAGACAAGATGGAGATCTTATTCCCTTTTGTCGCTGTGGCAGAAGAAAAGCCGGCACTAAGGTTGAGATTGGTCATGCTACTCCCAAGAGTGTCCAATACGTCCACAGCTTTACCAAGTCCCATAGTGCCAGCTCTGCCCAAAAGAGAGCTTACTTCTGAAACCTAAAAGTAGAAACACCTTAGTAAAGTCACACATCCGAGTCTATCAATACTATTAAAACGGACTCAAAACTATCCCACAAATGCTAACATTTCTTTACCTTAGCCACAGCAGCTTGCCTAGACTTGGTGGATCTGGACTTCTGAGATAAAACCCTCGATAACCGCGGGATCCCATCCTCGATATTTTGAGGGTGGGATCCAGCAGAGGTTATGGTGAGATTAGGGAATGAAAAGGATTCTGATGTGGGCTTATCCACATTGTCCCTCACCGGAGAATCATCATCATCTTTGGGTCGGGGCTGAAGATGATTGAGATGGCCGTTAACATGTGGAAAGTTTCCACTAGGGGCGTTATTTACAGAGGAACCCCTAGAGCAGAGGCCACCCATTACAGCAAGGAATGCTTTTTACCGATCAATCTCTCTCGAAACTCTCCATACAGCAAAACTCGATCTCGAGATTGAGTATTACAAGAGCTAGAAACTCTAGGAAACTTGGAAAGGATGAAGAATGTGAGCAGCAAAACCCAGAAATCGCAAATCCGGAACCGTGTGAAAGCAGCAGTCCATCAATGGAGCAATAGCTCAGCGAAAGAAGAAGCTTTGATACTCATAACAAGGGAATGATCCAAAACCCTAGTAACTCAAAGTCGGATCTGGGAGTCGAATTGAAGAGAGAGGTTTGTCTTTCTAATTTGGGATTCAGGTTCTGGTGAGAGTTGGAGACTGACAGACGCCGAATTTGCCAAATTCAACCCCCGAAGGCTTTTCTCGCTTTACCCATTTCTCTACACTTGTTCTACTCGTCAAACTCAACTTTTTAAATTACTTTTTTATTACACAAGTTGCAATTTTGTATTCAATTATCAGTTTCCATCTTCCGGGACAGGTCTAGTTCGAACTCAGCTCAATACATATCGTTGTTCACAAGAAAAAAAAAAAAATTATCAGTTTTGGTTACTCCAGTATTATTATTTACTTTATGTATTCAATAAAGAAAAATAAAATTTCAAACACATTTATACATCGACTTTGTTTTCTTTGGAAAAATTTCAATTCTTAACTTTTTTCTTTGTCAACCTTTAACTTTAAATTGCGAGAAAAAAGAAAACAGATGCCAAAAGAATCAATTTTGTTATTATTAATAACTAAAGGAAGACTCGAGTAATTTTTTTTTATTTAACTATTTTACCCTTTTATATGAATAAAGTCTTCTTATGTTATTACAAGAATCCTTGAATTAGAAAAGTGGAAAATGAGTCAACATGTGTATGCATGTCTAGTTTTGAAAAAGAAAGTTGACTTTTTACCAAATAAAGAACAACAATATCGAAAGTAGGCTTGAAAATTTACCTATTTTCACCAAATTACCTGATCTGGTATCCTTATAATCATGGTCAAAGATACCTGGTGTAGACGTGTTTCGCATCTAGATGAAATCTGATGGCCCCTTACCATGTTTATTGTCTAAAGCTATGCATAATTTGGAATTTCAAAGGGTATGTATATTATCACTTTTTGGAATGTAGCGTGTATTACTCATTATTCCAAAGAGAAATATCATTTTTACAGGAGAGATTGCTGCTCTCTATATGATACCAAATCGAACATGTGACACGTTCACATGCGTTGATCTGAACAAGTATGGCTGAGTCAAACCATCTTTTCTATTGTCTGATAATTATTGGATTATATAAACAAGAATTTGAAACCATAGTAGCCCACTCCAAAAATTTGGGAGACCTATTGATTTTCCACTCCGAAAACACTAAAGAATATGCGTATAATGCAGTTTAGTTTCGGTCGTTTATAAACTAAAGATCGTTTAGATTTTCGTAAGAGAATAACTAGAGATTGAAATAAAACCAAACATCAAATTTAAAAAATATTTTAAGACAGGCTAGTAGATGTTTCTATAGTACTATACTATCCAAATGACAAACCCACCAAAAGAGACCTGTTAACTCCAATCACAAAGAGACCAGAGAAGAATTAAAGAGCAACTTATCAAATATTTAACTTCGACAAGACCACAACACCTGCACAAAATCAAACCTCCAACCAAAAGTGAGCTCTAGAAAGTGTGTATGAGTATGTGCACACTGGCTTTCAATGGAAGACTAGAACTTAGAGAAGCATCAATTGCATGACATTTTTACAAATGAATAGGTGTGTTGTGAGCCTGTGAGGACAAGAGCTGTCGCATTCAAAATCCCTTCCACTCGGTCGTCATTTAAAGACCAAAACTTCAATTTTTTTCGTTCCTTAATTAAAAGTGTAGTCTAAAAGACCTTTGCAGTGTGTCGATCGTCATACGTCTGAGGTGAATGTTGGACGAGGTGGGTGTCGGACGATACCACAAGGTGGTGTCGGTCGCTACTACGCTCTGAGGTTTCTCGTTCTTGAGCTAGAACACATGTTGCCTCACAAAACTATGCTTTTGCATTTGTGAGGACTCTTCTCACCCTATTGAATATCTTCCAGTGATGGCATCAACAAGATGAGAGCATAGAGATTTAGGTTAAGCTCATAAATAAAGTGATATATGCTTGATACTAGTTGTACTCCGCCATATGGTTAGTAGCATCTATAATTGGAATCCCGGCATGTCATAGCCACGGCATTGTCAATGCCTGGGACCGTAAGACCGTTCACCTGGGGGAATGATACATCTTAAGTACCTAAAGATCCTCTCTGGTCTGAGATGGCATAAAGACCAGATCACTTTAAAGAGTATTTGAAAACAAAGAGACTCAAACACCATTCTACTAACAAGATATGTACAGACCTACTACTACACAGACCTCAACAAGAGAACTACTCACTCATAACTAAGGGTGGACAAAGCAAGTTTCAAGTCAAGTTTTTTAAGTTTTAAGTCAAGTCCAAGTTATTAGGATTAAGAAATATGTGACCAAAATGAACCCAATAAAAATTTGGGTCAAGTTTTGTAAGTTCTAAGTCAAGTTTAAGTTAATTGGATCTTAAATAATTTGACAAAAAAAACTTTAAATCTAATTTTATTTGGGTTGTTTAAGTTTAAATTGTGTTTGACTATTTTTTTAAAAAATAAATTTTGATAAAATTTAAAATAAATTCCTTAGAGATTATCAATAAATAAGATTATTATAAATCCCTAATAAAACAATAACATTGCCTATGTGAAATTAAAATTATAATAAAGTAGTCGAAACCGAACTAAAAACCAAATGTATGAAGTTTTGTCTAAGCTTTGTTTTCGTCTAAGACTAAGGCTTGGAGACTTTATAATGAAAAGATGATTGAGTTTCTACTTTTATATTAGAAAATAACTAATATATGATTATGATATGTAGTAAATTAAAAAATATAATTTTTACATGTATAAGAAGATTTACTACTAAAAAGTGTAATACTTATTTTGGTTTAGATAATTTTACATTTATGTTTGTTAGCTAGTAGTAGGTTAGTTAATATAATATTTAATCATTTATGTAAATAGTTTGGGTTTTATTTGGGTTATTTAGTTATCCAATTACCGATCCAAATAACTTAAACCCAAATTGTTATAGAGTAGTTTGCTTAAATTGGTTTTTACACAAATCCGTAATCTCATTAATTGAATTTTTTCAAGTCGGGTCAAGTCAAGTCAAGTCAAGTTGCTTGAATTGTCCACCCATACTCATAACAAGAGAGAGATACATAATGAAAAGAAGAACTTTATTACGAACCAAATTTGTGGAGAGTAAATGATGATAACAAAAGAGTCTAAACAAGAGTATATATAGGTAGAGGCACGAGCTAGGGTAAAAAGGTGTCTTCTAGAAGCTCAATAATGAGTATCAATTAGCTTCAATTCGGATCAAACATCTTATAAGTTTTCATTTCTGCCTTCAAGCGGGTGTCGACGGACACCATGGTGTGGTGTCGGACCACAGTGACGTGTTAACTTCATGGAAACTTCGTTTTGAGTATCGATCGCCACCTTGGTAGGATGTCCATCGTCACTCTATGGCAGGAATCCTCATTTCTTCGGTTTTTGCTCGATTACTTGGTGCTAAACATCATTATTCCTCCAAAAGCCACAAATAAACCCCCAACACGTACTTTTACCTAAAAACACTCTTAAAATGATAAAACATGGGGGAAAATCCACTTAAAAGATAGCTACGAACGTTTATCAAATCCCTCAGACTTAAACTTTGCTCGTCCTCGAGAAAAGACAAGGAAGAAAATCTAAGGAAAAGTTTATAAACTTGAGAACTCGCCAGGCCATGATTCCGGTTCATTCATAAATCATTATTCTTTGGGAGCCACTAATGAACAATCTTACCATGAATGACTGTCTCAAACTTCTCATCCGAACATTCCGGTCATGTCTTATAGGTTCAAGAGTTTGTCCTTTGCTTATCACACAACTAAATGTTTTGTATCCTCAATAGTTTTCCTCTAGACCTCAACAGCATTTGCCTTGGCTAAGAACACTAATAATGACTAACTCATTCCCATGATCTTAATCACTTCACTAATTATCAAATTCCATTAATCTCCCGATTGCGAATTCACTAATCAATGAGCATTATAACCAAGTTCTAAATACCACTAATCATCACTCTAACATCATTTTCCAATGGCTAGAGATGATAAGCTAAGAAAATAGTTATTTCGGGAATTTCATAGAATACCTTCCGGGCACAAGAAACTCTAGCCTATGAACAATGCTTAGGAATTAAGTCTAAACATGCATTAATATCACTAATCTTAAGAATCTAATGATTACCCAACCTAATACATCACTAATCATTCATCTAATACCCTAGATCTACCATTCTCAAGATCCAATAATGAAATACTCACACATTCTAAAAGAAATCACTAAATAAATCATATATTCACTAAGCATAATCATAAGAGATTAAAAAATGATTAACAAAAATTAAAACTCAAATTCATAAAACTTAGAAGAAAATATACAAAGAGTTTTGTGGTTAATCTTAGAATGATTAAGAAAAGCTTTAGAAACTAGATCTAATCAACATCCGATTTATATAGTAATGGCTGGTCAAAGGTTCTTCAACTTTGTCAACTTCAGGAAACGGAGGCTCACACTTTGCAAAACCAAATCCTCCCTCGGTATGGTGATGCTCGGTAAGAGCAAATTCCAATCCTCCCGCGGTAAGCACTCGGTCGGTAAGAGCAAATGATGAATTTTGCTCGGAAATGATGCTCTTACCGGCCAAAACTTGGTCACTTGCTTGGAATGGATGGTCGGTGGGAGGCTTCTGAACTCGTTGGTACAAATTTTCAGAGCAAGTGCCATGTTTTTGGGCGGAGTGGAGTGCATGGTAAGAAGTGGCTTCTCGAGACAGTCTGGACTAGTCTTAGTAGAATCAGTACAACTTCTTCATGTGATCTTCAAATGGAATAATTCCAACTCTCAGTAGTTAGATAACTTACTCCTATCTTGTGTCAAAATATTAGAGAAATACCTTGAGCCAATTTTTGTACCGAGCCATTTCAATCCTAGTCTTGGTCCTTCCCGGATAGCTGAGACACGTCGGGGTAAAATCTTCATATCTTCTTCATTTTAACTCGGATTGCTTTCATTCAAACTCTCACATCTCCAGGACACTCAAAACTACATTTGAGTACAATCTTAGCTCAATATCTCTTGCCAATCTTTGTACATACCCTGATCATCTCGCATCGTCATTTCTTCCTTCTAAATGTGATAACTTCCAAACCAATCGAATCATTGTTGATTTCCCATGACCACATTGTCTCATTAAGCTCCAAAAACATGCTCTAATACGTCTTTGCTCCAAAAGGCACCTAAGAATGCATGAATGTATGCAAAATGCATTAAAACTATGAAAACTAACTAAATGCAATCCTAAGATGAAATATTCACAAAACATCCTAAAACCATACAACTTTAGAAACAATCTAAGACTCTAAGACAACAAAACAAGACTCAAATCATGAAAAAATGGCATGTTATCATTTCCCGGTCTGACACCAAATGAAAATACGAAAATACGCTCAACACTCTCCTGTAGTAACACACAGACGTCAACAACTGATATCTATAAATTAGAAATCACTTAAACAGTCTCAGCGACCTGTTTAATCAGAGTTACAAGACTACAAGAGTTACAAAACTACAAGAATACTTGTATCACTCCTGGCCAATTCCTAATCTACCCAAGAGATGATGCTCACAAAGACACAATTAGCTTGGCATTGTTAATGTGTTACACTCAATAACACTCACCAAAGAACCCACGAAACACTCAAATCTTTTTCTCTGAATTCTCTCCATAACTTCTCTATTCGACAACTACCTAGCACCTTTAGGGTTTTTTCCATTATGTAGTTTGTCTTTTTTCCTTTTCCATAGATTGCAACTTCCATTTCTGGGGATCCACTGAATCTCCACTTCTGACTTCATTTTACTTTTTACATGGCAACACCTATTACACGTTTTGGTCACGACTACAAGCTTGTTACACCTCCTTAGGTTTCACACAGTGTCTCATTATTGCATAGACTAATCATTGACTATTCCACTGCCTTCAAATTAATGTCTTTGAGCTCTCTGTTTATAATTAAATAATTTAGTATTTTTCTGTTTTGAACAAAGAGAAACAAAATTCGTAAAAAAAAAAAAAAAAATGTTTTTTCAAACTAGTTCCAATGAAACTCTTGAGCTAATTCACCCAAGATAAATGGGACAGTTCTTATGTTTACATTACTTAAAGAAAATAAATAGACTAAAATATGGTTATGATATTTAATAATTACGTTCTAAGTACGTAAGATGAAGTATTAATTGAAGTACGTAAGATGAAGTATTAATTGAAAATTGAAAGTAGTTGGTCTGACCGATTTGCCTCTTTTTTAGACCAATTCCATGATTCAACAAATTCAATTCACATTTATTAGATTTTATGTTGTCAACATCACTCCATCGCATCTCATTAGGAATATATTTTGTTTCCACACTTCATAGACAACAAATAATGTATCCTAACAATTTATCCAATAACGCGTTTAGATTTATATTTGATTAAACATACAAATTATGTTTGTGGAAAATATGTGGGCGACTAATTAATAATGAATAATATAGATATGTAATAATATGTAGGCATTCTAGTTTGATGGTCTAAACATACCAACTTTGACCAAAATATATGTTGGTGACTCGTGAGAATCAAAATGTATTACTATTTACGGCTAATGATGGAGGTTAGATTCATTTCGTTGCTTAATTATCGTAATTTCTAATCTAATATTTATTCGAGACACATTCCGCGTTCAAACTTGATTTGATGTCTTTAGAATCTTTTTAGTATACTGTATAATGTGGTAGCAACATCTTCGCTCATATTTTAATAGTTAGATGAATTTCAAACATATTTTTACCAGCTTAATTTAAGATATCAATTTTTGTACATTTTCTACAAGAAACAGATTTGCTTGTAATATATATATATATATATATATATATATATATATATATTGAATTTCTAAAATTCAATTAAAATACACATACAATTGAAAAACCGAATTCACATAAAACCAATAAAAAATGAGTATTACTAGCTAAATTAATTAAAAATATATTACTTTTTTTTTTTCTGTATGGTCATCTCCACATCAAAACTAATATGGTTCACTATTTTCATTGTTAAAAATGTTAGCAAAATTTTTCCAATTAAATTAAAGAACACTTTTTTTTGCCTCTTTGCTCTTTCAAATATCACTTTGCAATCACAATATGAGATAGCAAAATCTCAATGAAACATAAATAACGCCATAACGTTATGAATATCAAATAGATCAAAGTTTGTCTTGTTTGCTTTATCGGACATTCACAATTGTGATACAAAACAAAAATTCATCTAAATATTTCTTTTTACAAGAGATAATAATAAACTCATAAGTTAACGAATCTAATGTTCGTATTTGGGATGAAATATTATCTGATCATTTTGAGAATTTATATATAAACCAAAAAATCGTAAATCAAATTCTATTTGTATTAAATCAAAATTCTGTTAGAAAATAAAATACAGATTTATAGGGTTTTTTTTTTTTTTTGACATCCACGAAAGTAGTTGCCTGTTACATAAGCATGTTACATAAGCACTAACACAAACTACTAGGCTATAAATTACGGATAATTAATAAATAGACTATTCGACAATTATAATTTGTAATTTTGTTTGATAACGAAAATGAAAATAAAGAATGNTTTTTTAAAAAAAAAAAAAAAAAAAAAAAAAAAGGAAGAATGTAGTGATTTTGCTTTGTTTTCCTTCGCACGACACGACGTACACGCAACAAAAGAAGTTGAGATCTTAAATTTTTCTCACCCCTAGATAAAGTTATACGTAACATGATCTCACTCTTTGTTCGAAAACGAAAGACATTCAATCTTGTGCACATTTTCACTTGGGGGTCCTGATTATATGTTTTAATTCTAATGGAGCAGTAAATATCACATTTACACTTTGGAAATTTGGTGCTATTTACGACCATTCCACAACTTTGAATATGCATATCAATATTTATATTATTATTATTGCCTTCCTTTGAGAAACAATAGATAAAGCCTTGATGTGTTTTCTATACAATTACAACTGATGCATATGCAAAACGTAAACATACTCTTTCTCACTTATTATTACAGTACAATACTTTTAAGGTCCAACCAACGAACCTTCACTGATCCTTGTGGATGCCTGTCCAGACGATGTGATGCCCACTGTCTGAAACGACCGTGTAGCAGAGGAAGATGATGATCGAGTCGGAGTCGGACCCGAAGCAATCAACATAGAGGTGAGGCCCGTGTTCACACTGTTCCCTGAAAATGACACCTCGCTTAAGGTCTTTGGACCTGGCGGCTTGCTTATCTCAATGATTCCTTCTATCATCTGAACTACTTTTCCCATTGTTGGCCTCTGCAAAGGCTGCTCTTGTATGCACCAGAAGCTTGTCTGAACCATCCTCCTCACTTGTTCCATATCAACCGTTTCGTCTGCTTCTAGACGCTTGTCTAGGATAGCTTCGGTGTTCCCCTTTTCAAACTCCTCGTAAGCCCAGGTTGAAAATTTCTTGTGGTTTGTATTCTCCGAGACACCAAAGTTCCTTTGTCCGCTGACCACTTCCAGTAGAACCATTCCGTAGCTATAAACATCTGATTTTGAGGTTATGGGAAGATTTGCAAGCCATTCAGGTGCTAAATAGCCTCTGGTGCCTCTAATGCTACTCATGTTTTTGTACCTGTTGTCTTTTGGGTTCAAGAGTTTGGCGAGTCCGAAGTCTGAGACTTTGGCAGTATAATTGTCATCCACAAGAATGTTCTCCGGTTTAATGTCGCAGTGTACAATGCAGTCCCGGCACTCCTCGTGGAGGTAAGTTATTCCCTTCGCCGTCCCAAGCGCAATGTTAAACCTATACTCCCAAGTCAATAACTTCCCTGAATCAGTAGTAAACAGGAAGTTATCGAGAGATCCATTCCTCATGAACTCATATACAAGAAGCCTGTGTCTTCCCTCAGAGCAAAATCCAATAAGTCTAACTAGATTCAGATGGTGTGTGCTGCTTATGGTAGCAACCTCCATCCTAAACTGTTTCTCTCCTTGCTCTATTCCTTCTAGCTGCTTCACTGCAACCACGGTTCTATTTGTGAGCACACCTCTATACACAGTTCCAAACCCTCCAACTCCAAGCTTCTCTTTGAAACTTTTGGTGCAACGCTGCAGCTCCTTGTAGGAAAACTGGACTGGTGCACCAGAAGCGTACTCAAGCAAAGTGTAGTGAGACGATAAAGTCCCAAAGCGAGGATTCTTTCTGCAGCAGCACCACCATAGACCTACCTCAGCTATAACCAAACCAAGAAGCGCAGCTATAACAGCAACTGCAACAATCCACAAGTGCACTTGGGAGTTGTTACCGTCGCCTTTTGTTGCAACCAAAGGCGGGTTACGCAACACTGGAGGGCACACCTTCACATAAGAAGTACTGGGCACTGATGAGCTCTGGTACCCGGTAAAGAAGGAACCAGGTTGTTTTTGCCAACAATTGCCAGACCCATCAGACATTGAGACAGAAGCAAGACAGGTCCGACTAACAAGACAATTGGATCTACAAGGCGAACTACCCGCAAAGAAAATCTCAGAGCTTGGGTCACCTGAGTCTGCAAACAACCTGGTGTGGTCCAAATCAAGCATGGTAGCGTTACCAGAGCATTCACTTAGCTCAGCTTTTCTCTTGCATCCTTTTCTTCTATCATTCACATCAACAGGATCAAAATTAAGAGAGGGACACAAACAAATTGGATCAGTGTCGTTGTAACTACAAATCCCAAAGTTGCCACAGTATCCATAAACGAGACACTGGTTGGCAACAGCGGACCAATGAGGCGTCACAGGGCCAGTGGTCCTAGACGCAGAGCTATATATTCTCAAATTGCCATCATCGTCTAGCTTCAAGAACCTAAAGGTATTGGAACCATCGCCATAATCGTCACTGTAAATGATTTCAGCTCCGCCAGAGATGGAGACAACTCCGTTAGACTGTAATCCTATGCTGGGAGAGGATAGGTTGGAGCTGACGGAGGAATTAAGGCCTTGGTTCCAGTACGTTCTACTATTGTTCCACCTAAGAGTGAGATTCCCACCTTCCTCTACCTGAAACGAGTAAGGACCAGATCGGAGAGCCTTACCGACGGTGAAATTCTGTAATTGGACGATCGTATCCGTCGGATTATCGAAGGAAGACCAAACAGTGACGTTCCGGTTGTTGAGGAGTCGGAGGTTACCGGAATCTTCAATCGAAGCGGAAACGACGCCGCGACGATCCGTACCGGAATCCCAGACGGTGGAGCCGGAGCCATTGGTGAGGCGGAGGGAGCCGGAGGTGGTTAGGCGGAGGGATCCTCCAGAGTCAACGCTTCCTGCTGACCAAACGGGAACGGTTCCGGCGAAAGCAACGGCGGCAAGAAAGGAATTAGGGGAAGCGGATGGAACAAACGAAACGGAGAAAGTGGAGTTGGGAGATGACCAAGACTGGTTCGAACCGGAGGCGTTAAGAACAGAGTCGAGAGGGATGGTAGAAGCTGAGAAAGGGAAGTGGAGGACAACCAGAAAAAAAACAAGAAGAAGAGGATATGGCGTCTCCGCCATTGTTGTGACTTGTGAAAGCTCCCTCTATTATCAAATGTAGACTACTATGACGACTTTTTTCCGCTCTTTTATCAGTAATATTTTATTAGTTAGTCTCAGACAACTATTATATAATTCTCCAAAGTTGACTTTTCAAATGATATGAGACCTTTTCCACTNTCAATCCAATGTAGTGGTGTTACTGTAGGCTGTAGCTCCACAAACTCAACAAGGAAATTCTTAATCCAATGTAGTGGTGTTACTTCTATAAGTGCACAAACTCAACTAGAAAATTCTTAACCCTAGCTTACGTTAAACTTGCTCATAAATTCCTAACACACTAGCTGAATTTTAGGAAAGAATAGCAAAAGACCAAATAATTTGAATTCCAATTTTGTGAAAAAAAATAACTTCCGGTATGTTTAATTTGGTCCTAATACGGTTTAGTTTTGGTTCACAACGATTTCGTATAAGGTAAACCAGAAATTAAATCGATTTGGGAAAATGAGATTTTAAATTTTTGTTCATGGGGAAATAGGAAGTTAAGTTTTCATTATGTGCAATTGGGAATAAGTTCAAAGTTTGTGTGTATATAGGCAGATATATGAAAGTTTACGTGGGGAAATAGACACTCTTCCCATAAAATTGATTAAGTGATTTTCTCTCTCTAGATCTAAGATCTCTCTCGCTTCTCTTTTGAAGACACCGTCGCTTATTCTCGTCTTTTTTATTTTACCGGTGCAAACGTTTTGCCGGTGCCGTGTACATATTTTTCGTTTTCCCTTTCTTCTTTATCTAGTTCCCCTTTCATTCTCCATCCCTTGATTTAGTTGTTGACGATCTTCTTGTACTTTAAAACTCTTTTTTGACGATCCAATTCGTGGTTGGAGTCGTCTTCTTTGAGGTTTTGGGTTTGGTGGCAACTCTGCTCCGGTGATTTTGCTTTGAGATCTTTGATTCGATTTAAGAGTGTGGAGATAGCGGGTACATGTTTGTTCTGGCCATGCTAAAGGTGATCCCGTCGGTGCTCCTGTCGGTGCTTGATTCAATTTTCGAGCTTCGGCTTGGGTTGGGTTGGAGCTAAATCCGGGGTGTGGTAACGATTTAGAGTTGAATCAATTATACTATGTTCTCTTTCAGGTTGTGATTCTCTCTCTCTGCTTTTTTTTGAAGTTTCTTCCTCCCGTTGGTTTAAAGTTGGAGTTCCGGCTCTTATATGAACTACAATTCTGCTTATGTCGTGAGCTTGGTTTGATTGATTTGTCAGTGATTGTGGTTCCAAATGCTTTTACACTTTAAGGGCCTTTCCGATTTTCTCTGATTAGAGTTGTCTAGGTTATTTGGTTAGGTTCACCATTTAGATGGTACTTTGTTGTGGAAACAGCGGCAGACATTCCCTCAAGCCTGTTATTTTTTGGGTTTGGTTTGATCTTGAAGCAGTGATTTCGTTCATCGGTTCTTCTCTTCTGAGGAGGTGGTCAGTCTTTAATGTGTAGTTGACTGTGATTGGTTTGCAAGTGTCCGCGTGCAAGAGCCGATGTTCATTTCTGGCATTTTCCTAGTCTTCGATCAAGGTTTGACTTTAAGCCTATGCTTTCTTGAAGTCCCTTGTTCTTTGGATTGGTCTTCAAGTGTGTTATCTTTCCTTAAGTCCTTCTCAGTCTTGCGTCCTTTTCTGCATGAGCTATTTGCTAGTTGAGTTCATTAGTCTGCCATCTTAGTTCGTCTACACTACATGTTCTTTGGAAAGTCGCAGGAGTGTGTTTGGATCATAGGCTTAGTGTTAGTATTTTGGTTCATTTTCCTCTAATCATCATTCTTTGCTCATTTATGTGTATTCTACCTTGTCTCCCTCTTTCGGGCTTTAGATTCTATCTTGGTGTAATGTGTTGAAGTTTGTAAGGTTCTTTGATGTCAAATAATATTCTAGTTGACAAAAAAATAAAATAATAACTTCGGGTATTTCATTTTGAGATCCTTATTTTTCTCGAATAATGGAATAACCTTTTAAAAAAAAAAAAAAAAATACGAGAAATTTGAGATGAATGTGATGCTGCGAATTTTGAAACCCAATAAAAACTATAGATATGTTTCCCTTTTTTTTTTCTTTTTTTTTTTTTTTACTATTTACAATGATAACCAACCCTCAATGCATATTGTTATAGCTTCACTTTGTACACTTTATCTTTGTGTAAAGAATTGTATGTGCTTTAAAATATTTGGAAAGTAGACTTGATGTCCTTAGACATTATATCACAGATGATCAAGAGTTGTTATTTTATCTCAAGAAAATCTAAATTAGGTATATCCTTCTGCTCTCAAATTTCTGTCCCCGAAAGCCTTGCTCTGAATGTATCGAAAGCTACAACCCCTTGTATGTGTTGTTATTTCGACTAATATCATTATCGACTTACTAATAGTTGGTTAGGAAACCCACTGGTACTAGAACTCAACCTCATCCCACAACAACCCTATGTTATTGCTAGATCCGTTAAGCTCATCGTTGACTTACTAATAGCTTTGTTCGATTGGATATATATATGCCAACTTGTTCAAAATCCCCCCCCCCTCCCCTTCCCTTTGGGAGAGACTCATGAGAATTAATTTCGGTAGATATGACATTATTTCAACCCTACTTGAAGAAGAAGAAGACAACATCAAAGTCAATAATTTGAATTTAAACTTGTCGTTTCTCATTTTGTTATTAGACTCCGCTCTAATGTATTCTCGTGTGCTTGTATTTCAAGAACACATATCTGACTGATATCTTGTCTCAAACAAGCCTTGTGCTTGATGTTTGTATCCCATCCTTCAAAATTTTAGTAATTAATGAAATCATCTCAATGTTGATAAAACAAAAAGATGAATTCGTTTGATATGAGCTCAAAGATGAATTCGTTTGATATGAGCTCGACACGTGGCATAAATAAAATACATGAAATCATGCCATTTGTCTTTGCTAATTTAGATTGTTACAAGCGTTAATATTTTAAAAATTATAAAAAGAAAGATGAGAAATTAATATCCTATATATGGATTCTGAAAAAGGAAGAAAAAATGTCATAATAGAGAAAAGGAAATAAGGTAATAATATTCTCTTTCCTTTTCGTCTTCCATATAAAATCTTCGTCTTGTAGTTCTCGATCTCCTCTGCGCTAGGACCGGTGAGCGGTGACTTCCACAACACTAGATTCGGTCCTCTCTCTTCTTTATTTCGGCTTTAATTTCTCTTTTCGATCTTGTCTTTCATTGTACTCTCTTTGAAGGTTTTTCTCATTCCATTCATCGACGGTCGGTCTAATTGATATTCGATGCTAGTGTTGTCTTTGGACCCATAATGCTTTTCTAATCGGCAAACATCACTCTTTTGATGATCGGAGTTGTGACCCTTTGTGGTATTCGACTCTCTCTGTATCGATGGTGTTCCACTCTTTTTTTTTACGTCTCTCTTGACTTGCTTGTCGCAATCTAGTGTTGTTAGGTCTTAGTTTAAGAGATTGCAGTGATTGATGGTCTTCGGGTTCGGGTTCGGATTCGCTTTTTCTTCCCCACCAGGAGCCTCTCTTGTGTGGATATATTCCTTCTTCTTCCCATTTGCTTCCCGATGTCGACGATGGTCTCTCCTGCTCTTTTCCAATTCGATTTGATGCTGATTTTCAGCGTTATCCGGCTAAGGCGCTTCACTCCTTGTCTCTGCGCATGAACCTGATCGAGGTTTCATCTTTCTTTGGTTTTTTTAAGGCTGTTATTTGTTGATGTTCTTGTCTGACAAGTGCTCAGGAAATAAGTTTGTCCCGAGTCTTTTTCTTCAACGTAGTAAGTTAGTAACTTAATTCACAATCTTGAAGATAGTATTGATTCGCTATAAGAGAAATCTTTGGTTGTGAACTACAACTTTCTTTGATCTTCGTTTAAGTTTGGAAGCATTAATGGGTCTAAGTTGTTGTTTAGTTACTTGTTTTATATTGAGTTTTGTTGTTTGGTTTGTGATCAAGTGTTTCTGTAATCTTGCTTAAGTCCTTCCTAGTCCTCAAGGATTTCGTAATCCGTCAGCTTAATTTTCGGAGTGCAATATTGTAGTTGTCAGCTTAGCTTTCGGTATTGCTATTATGCTAATAAACTAACTTTTATTATACAAATCCATAGGAAGAGATAAAATATTATAAATTTACATAGTAATAATATATGATTTATTATTTTGTATGGAATGAATAAATATAATATAAAATTATGTTTTTAATATTTTTATGAATGATATTTTGAAATTTGATTACATATGATCATAATTATATGGATTGTTCATTTTTAAAATCTAATTTATCTACATTAATACATTTTCTGAAAAATAAGTATCCAAAATTGTTTTCTGAACAACTAAACCCCTGAAAAAGACCGAATCCGAACTCCACCGACAAATCGAAGGTTAAGGCCTTATGAGAGAGACACAGCTGGCTGTTACAATTAATTAGACCAACGAGGAGTTCTATAGATCAGGATTAGAACGGCTGGGAGTTCCCCTAAACAATGCATGTAAAAACGGCACACTTTCTTTTCCTTTTACACGAACCAATTTACTCTCAGTGAAGCAATCTAAAGATGGCAACCAAGATCACATCTATGGCGACCGCTAGACCTCTCTGCTCAGTATCTTGCTTATTCCTCTCCTTCTCTCTTGTCTTCGTCGTCTCGCTTCTCTTATTCTTCTCTAATTCCTTAATATCCGACTCAAATCCGACGATTTCACACAGTACCTTTCAAAACGGCATCAATGTGTTTGTCGCTGAGCTTCCCAGATCTCTGAATTACGGTCTTCTCGAGAAGTATTGGTCCTCTTCTCC